>JAMWYP010000070.1:2362748-2566399 GCA_025563575.1 Acacia pycnantha | reverse complement strand
CTAAGCCTTTTTAAAACTTGGAGTATATTTTGAAAAAAAAAAGAGTACTGGTATAACTCTGCTATGACGTTGTAGAGATGGATGGAAATAGATCTCCAAACATAAACTACTATAAAACAAGTAAGACCAACCGCGCGTATGTCTGTAATTCCTGAGATGATAGGGTTAAGATTGAACTCGAGCCGGTATATCCACCGCCTGTATCTATGCTGATATCAGTATCTGATAATCCTGATAATCCTGATAACTCTGATAATTCTGATAACCTCTAGTTTGTACTGGACGGTAATTCTATCCTAGCACAGAGCTTATATGTGGAGCTGAGACATGCCAGACGAAACTATGAGGCCAACAAAGATAAATACATGCGGTATTTGACCCATGTTGAGAACATCTATCAGAGAAACTTCTGTTACGTATTTCCATACCCTTCTGGAGACTGGATCAGATCCACTCCTCATCATTTTCCTTGAAACCGCTTTTGGGTTAAAGCAAAAACGAGCTCTTAGGAGAAGGCCTATACAAAGTTTTCATATGTTCCTTCGTCGTCTCAAGTGGCGGGTAACTCACAATATTTAGGGAAACAGAAATGCAAATGACCTACAGAAGATAGATAAGGAATAGAGGAAACTTGTTTGTGGTGTTAAACCCCTGAGAAGTCGTAAAATAACTGATATAACCAAGAAGGGTTTGTATATATTAAATTGACAAGTAGGTTAGGAAGCACGGATGACTATAAAGCATATTTTGAATATATATTTTGCTTCTGATACTTTTGATAACCTCCAATTTGACCTGGACTATAAACCTTCGAACGTATACCCACCTGAGTCGGTATACAACTCTGAACCCGTACACAACTCTGCTGGGAGCAGTGCTCGTCCAAGATCGTTAACAGGTCTTTGCACTAAAAGTGATAGGGGATGTTCTTGATCATAACAGTAATGGTTGCAGAGCGGTTGCATTCTTCCAGGGTTGGGGCGAATGGAATGACAGAGTGACCATCCCTAAACATTTTGTTCCATACCTTCTACTTGTTTCCATGTTCTCTCCTCAGGTCGGTTCGTCTTCTGAGACAATGCATCTGTATGATCTAGGGGGAGTCTCTTATTAGTGTTACCTATCATTCTCTCACCCATAGGTTCTTGTTTGGTACACTCAGCAAGAGGAGCAGAAATCTCCATTTGATACATATTTGGACTGAAAAATCCGAAACTATGAGGATGACATGTATAGACAGCACGATGAAGCATTATGGGCGACAGTGGGAATTGGTAAAGAGCAGGACTCCATGGAACCCCCAGTTGGGGAAAGCCATGTCTTAAGCCTTGAGTAAACGAATTCTTTCGCTTTAGGGTTTAACGGTTTGGAAGCGGAATTTCTCTTTTCTCGAGACCGCTTCTGGATGAAATAGACGAATAAACTCTTAAATGAAAAACGAACAACCAATTTCTACTCTTTTCTGAATCCTCTTCAAATGCTAGTTTTAGATAGTATGTAAGCAAGTAGTCATAACATGGGATATAAGATATAACTACTAGTGTTAAAACCAGCTACATAATATGACATATTTTGCCATGAACATTATGTGTAATACCTGTTTATTTAGAAGATTAAATTATCCCTTAAAAACTGCCGTTCTTAATAGAAAGATAGGATGGAAAACTTGCAAGGAATCAGAGTCCTTAGAGGCCAAGGCCAAGTTCGAGGTGGAAATAAAGGCGCATAACCACGAGCGGCACTCACCCCAGACAAAGGAGTTACAAGAGACGGAAAAGTCAAAGAGCGTAAGATTCTTATTGATATCCTCCTTGCAGAAAGACAAATTAAGAGACAATTGGAATCCTGTCGTCTGATAGAGAGTAACTTAGAAGAACTGCGTAGATCAATAAATTTCAACAATAGCAATGCAAGTCATGACGGATTTAGCCACAGAAAACCCACACAGAAAAGGAAGCTACCTGAGGTCAACTACCAAGGAAAAGGCAAGAAGATAGTGCAGACTGAACAGCAGAGCTATCCGAAAGCGTCGAGACTTCGACCGTGTCCGAATTGCGGGGGGTTCCATCCTGGTGTTAGCTGTATTGGGATACGGGTTTGCTAAAAATGTCGAAAGTCGAACCGATCCTTTACTTTTGATGCTTGTACGGATCCTTTTGGGATGCATACATATGTATTAGCTACACCATTAGGTGTGATTAGGTGTAAACTCTTTAGCTTATGAAACGTGTCTGAAACCAAATTACGAGTATAATATAGATTTTCTTACTACTTCACAACGTCCACGACATTCTCAATTTTGTTAAACTAGTGGCAATGAAGAACGGTGACAATGAGAATATATCATTCCCACAAGTAGAGATAGAATTGATACAGAAGCCAAATCTTTACTCAAAAACAACTCAGTCATAAATAAATTCTCTGATAATCCTACCAAATTACCCCCAGAAAGAGAAGTTCAAAGTTCACGATTGAATAGATGCCTAGCACAGGAGTAAAATCAGAAGCACTGTGTCAATTGACATCAAACGAAATATAGGAGCTAAGAAAGCAACTCGAAAAACTACCAGAGAACAAGGTTTATTTCAAACCAATGTATCGCCATAGAAATTCCTGGTAATATTCTTAAAGGAAAACAAGAGTTTGTGACTTTGTATCCACTACCGTCAGTAGGATGAAGTAATTGTCAAAAAAAAATACCACCTTCTTTTGACAATCCACCCAAATATCTAATTCCCATGTTTAAGATCAACTGATGATCAGAACACCCCCAACTGCAACTCGAAACTAGCATTGTTCTGAAAATAGTTTTTCAGGACTAAGTACGAGCATTATGAAATCTATTGTGGTGTCTTCCAAACTAAATGCACCTACATTGTTCATAGAGTATTTAAATAATATTTTCTCTCAAACGCATAGGTAGAGTAATAGAGGTGTTGTTTGACGACGTCCTCATCTGTTAAGAAATAAGAAGAGAAATGCAAAGAATAATAACGATCAGTAGTGAGTGTACTAGAGAAAGATGTAATTTTTTACTAGATTAAGAAAATGTGGGTGTTGGCTGTCAGAAATAAACTTTTTGGGCCATGTTCCACGACCCAACGATGTTGTTAAAAGCAAAGTGGGAGCAGTTCTGGAGTAGAAATAACCAGAAATAGTAACATAGATATGTAGCTTTTGGGTCTAGCGGGATAGTACCGCAGATTCATGTAGAATTTCTCATAACTTGCCATTGACAAGACTCACGAGTAAAAATCAAAACATTTGTGTGGAACACAGACTGTGAGATGAGTTTCCATAGATTGAGGGAGAAATTGGTTACAGCACCAAGAAATTGGTTATCCCAAAATCCAAGTACATTTTATAGTGGTACCAGTAGGTATGGATTGGGATATGTCTTGCTGCAGCAGGACAGCGTGATGACTTACACCTCTCGTCAGTTGGAGCCTCTCAAGTCGATCTAATCTACACATGACTTAGAGATAGTAATTATCATGTTTTCTTTGAGAGTATGGAGGCAATACCTCTAAGGTATGGCCATAGAATTGTACTGCTACCACAAGTGCTTGAAAAACCTTTAAAACTCAGTAATATATATAGTATCGCTAGATGAAGTACTATGGGGCTACGATGTAGAAAATAAGTTTCAACCGGATAAAGAAAATATCGAGTTGGTACTCTCCACAGAAAATTTGTACCAGTATCTCACATGACGATTTAAAGAACGAAAGCTGCTTGAGTATGATGGAAGCTTAATCCTGTCTAAGGAAATTCCCCGCGAAACTATAAATACACCCGATAAAGCCGATCTTTCGTGATGACACCAATTGAAGTCTTGTACAGGCAGAAGTGTAAATCACTTATATTGCTCAACGAAACTATCAGAGCAAAGATTTTCTTAGACCAAATATGATTGATCACGTTTCTAAATATTTTATACAAGTCTCAAAAGACCATAAGAATCTTTTGGTTGTTGTGATGACCATATGTTTTAGGAATATTCCTATTAGCCGGTGTCAGTAGAATACTTCGAAGGCTAGCATATAGTCTGTAGTACGTAATACCATTCGAAATTGTAGATAGTCTTCCCGCCAAACTTGACTAAACCTCCATAACATTTTTACGTGTCTTAGTTAAACCAGATCACGATCGTATCATGGAGTACGAGGTATCTTGTGTTTCCACGGTATATGGGCGCCATAGAAACACTATACATCAAAGTACGATAGAACAAAATCAATATAGTCGAGCCAGAACAATTCTCGATCACCGAGAGAAACGGCTTAAAAGTGTTCTGATAAAGTACGAAGTATCGAAGTATTAAATGATAGTATCTTTTGGTCAAGCTAAAGTGGATTTTAGTTTTCAAAGGAAGTAACTCAGAGATAGGAGTATTTCGGTTGTGAAGAAGGGATTGTCTCCGGTGTTGGTTTTGATTAGTTTTGATGATGTCTTATATAGATGCCATTCTAAAGAGCAAAAAGGTTGCATACTACATTTATCTTCTACTTTGACTAATTCTTATATTTAATGTAGATGCAAAGTTTTATAATGGAGAATGTTGATTGAAGAAAGAAGTTCTTACACAAAATAATGAGAATATTATAATATCAAGGAAGCAAGAAGTTATCAAATGATTTTGGGGGATAATCTAGAAGGAGAGAAGAAATTGAAGAAGGAAGAACTTACAATGCAATGGAATCTATTTATTCAAGTTCTTATATTGATGTTAGAAGTCTCCAAGATCATCTGAAATTGGAACGGATCAATTCAGAGTTAAAACCAGCAAAAATCAGTTCCAAGATGAGCAAACTCGAGCCCATCATTAGCAAACTCGAGCCTGCAGCGGTCTTCAGCATTTCAGCTATTCTGTTCAGCGTTTCACTTGGGCAACATCTGGTAATTCGATGATATCTCCTAAACCACAGATCGGATTTAGGTGAAACCAGTGGCATATGAAACTAGACTCCCAATGCGTCATTTTGATATATAATTCAAGCCAAAAGGAGTTAAGATGAAGGAGATATGAATTTATTAAGTTGACAGTGAAATCCACGTCATACAAATGACCAACCTTCAATGTTTTGAGAGTATCTCACAAACGGAGAATCTAATTGAGCTGAAATCGGTGGCATTGGAAAGTAGACTCAAAGGGCTTTCTAATCAATAGTCGAACCAACCAAAACGGAGTTCAGACCAGGGAGATATGGCCCTCGAAAGTGGACCTTCTGTCAAAGAAGCTAAACTCGAGAGTATCAGGGGAAATGAAAATGTTGGAAAAAGCCAAACTCGAGCCTATTAGTTGGCAAGCTCGAGTTCGCGGGTCACAGAGAGCTATCAGGTCGCGAAAATCATCCAAACTCGAGCCTATAAGTGACAAACTCGAGCCTAGACAAGACAGAGAGCAAAAGATGATTTTGAAGAGACCCAAACTCGAGCCTATGATTGCAGACTCGAGCCTAGATCCCAAAAATGTTAAAAACTCTAGAGTTTACTCTGAACCTCCGGTTTGCACCTTGCAGAAGCTCAACCTGACACCTTGCAAACTCGAGCCTACTTAAGCAAACTCGAGTTCATGTCTCTGATGCAGAAAATCAGCAGTTCGAAAGTCTCGTTTCTCATCAAAGAACATCCACATGAGAAATCAAGATCTAGAAGATGAACTTGCTGCAGATTTTCAGAAACACGAAAGAGGACTGAATCCAATTAGAAACTTGAAGAAACGAAGTTGTCTACTCAATTGTAATGCTTCACCAATGGATTCAAACATTCAAAAACGAAGCAAAAAAAAAAGGCAACTCGTTGGAAAGGAGGATAATTATCCTCAAACGGTCAGAAAGCAACGAGATATGATTTGTTAAAGCTATTTTAGGAAACACCGCATCATGGGCAAATATTCAGGACGCTCCAACGGAAATGTCTCCACTAATAAAGATTATGCAGAAATGGGAATTATGTAGAAAGGCTTCCAACAGCTAGAATTTCGAATGGAGTCAAATCAGAATGGATATGCAACGGTCATAATCTTCAATGCAAAGCAATCATCAGATATTCAAGAAACATTATGACCCAACGGCTATATTCCCCATCCATGACCACAACAGCTAGAAATTCAAATGGAGACAATACAGAATTGAGAAGCAATGGTTATATGAAGATTTGCCGCTATATATAGAGCTGCATACAAACCTTCAAAGACACACACAACAAGCAGAGGAACAAGCTTACACCTTCAACATGCTATTACTCTGATATGCTTATCATTTTACTCTCTGATTTTCAATGTCTATAAATCATAGAGAGTGAAATGTCTTGTATTGTACTTCAGTGTTTATCCATACACTTCTGAGAGAGAAGAATCATTGTAAACATCCTATCATTATATCTGTGAGTTACTCAAGATTGGGTGATCTTGAGAGGGAAACACTTTGTGTTGCTTACAGCATGTAAGGGGAGTGAATCCTAGTGAGAGGATTACTTTGAGTACAGAGTGTGTAATCAAACAGGTGTATTGATTACAGTTTGTAAGGGGGAGTGAACCCTAGTGAGGGGATTACTTCAAGTACAGAACTTGTAATCAATTTGAAAGAAGTTAGTGGATTGAAAATCTCAAGTGGAGCTTGAGGACTGGACGTAGGTCAAGGATTGGGCCGAACCAGGATAAATCACAGTTTGCATACCTTCTTCCCTTATCTCTTACATTCCAGCATATATGTTTGAATGATTGCTTATCACACTATAAATTATTATTGTCATTCAAACTACTTTCAATAAGTTGCAGAAAGTTTTTAAAGTTCTAAGTTTTTAATCAAACACCCAATTCACCCCCCTCTTGGGTGATAGCCAAGTCTTTCATCCGGGTGAGATAATTTTGGGGAAAAACAATAGTAGATACATTCTGGAGTTATAAACTAGAGGTCTGTATAAGAAAGAGCAAATTTCGAGGGCGAAATTTTGTTTAACGGGGGGAGAAATGTAATACCCTAAAAATCTCACTTATGATAAGTATCATAAGTTAGTAAATAATACCTATTGAAAATAGGTGAATATGAGGTCTCAAAACTAGTGTAGCATTTATCTTATTTTCTAAGGTAAATTCTGTCGAAATTAGAGGAAATAAAGTGCCAAAAGGCCAAAAATGCATTTATGGGCCATAAAACATCATGAGAAAATTATGATAAATCTTAAGAGGAAATAAAATATTTATTAAAAATAGGAGAGAATATTGTCTCTAATTTTGGAAATTTAATAAATTATTTCCTTGGAAATAATAAGAGGGAAAATTAAATATTATTTTTGGAAACCATAATTGACCCTATGATTTTTAATATAATGCATGGGACATAAATTATCAATGTCAGTGCAATAGTTGTGAGAAAATGATTAATCATAATTAAGAAAATTATCAACAATTAGTAGGTGATTAATTAAATAATTAATGGCTAATTGTTTAAGGATGAATCATGGGAATATTCAAAGTTAATTATGTAAAACCCTTTAATTAAGTGTTTATGGCTAAAATTAGCATAAAATATACTTTCTAATTAATTAGAAAAGGTTAAGGGAAAAAGATGAGATTAAGTATATGAAAACCCTAAGTCCTAAAAGGTTGCTAATCATGTGATTAGGGCACTAATTAAACTTATTAATCAATTTCTACAAATTAAAACATTAATCAAGGGTTAGGATGTAATCTCCTAAAGCAAGATCAATGGCCACAATAATTCTAAGATAAATAAATGCCTAAATCCATGTAATTAAGTATGGACCAATGAGAGAATTTTGCTACATATTATAGGATAATTAAAATATAATATTAATTAATTAAAAAATAAATAAATAACACATAAAAAAGGGGCAGCCGAAATTATGGGAAAAATTGGGAGAGAAAATGAGATTTTTGTGCAAGTGGTAATTAAATAATAATATAAAAGGAAATATCATGATATTTTGGATTTAAATAAGATATTTGTGGAAAAAGCAAATAGGATAAATGAGAACCGATAGAAGTTAAATCCTATCTTGAAATCCTTAGATTAAGTAGAAATCATTTGGACATATTATGAATCAGTGAATTTTTGTCCCGAAGTTGGTATTACCGGAAGTCATTTCCGTAACCGACGGGGTTTATCCGAAAATGTTCAGCAGGCTTCGAAATACCCTTAATGGAATCGTAAATTTTATTAATCCACATATTTCTCAAGAGTAAACAGAGACCTTCAAGACCACATCGATGGATTTTTGAGATTTTTTAAGATTACGCGATTAGAACACCGAACGGGGAACTTTATCGGTAGAACCTCCATAAAGCAAGGATGGCATTGCTTGTGTGACATCATCCTTGGAGGGATGACATGGGGGGAGGTCGGCCAAGGTGCTTTGGAGGGCCAAGATGAAGCCAACTCAAGGAAGCAAGATATAATGGTTAGGAATCAAGATGGTAAAGAATGAATAGTATCATGAAATTACCTATAAATAGCCTTCAACATCTTTGCAAATTTTGTAACATCCCGTTTTTCAAAAGCAATATAAAATTTTTTCATCAGAGTAGAGCATCGGAGCAAGAGTGTAACCTATATATATATATATATTCAAAATGCCCACTAGCTAATTACAGAAGCGGTTCAATAACCGAGAGTTTTCAAAAGTAAAGGACAACAACAGAAAGTGTTCAGCCGGAACCCTGAACTTGCTGCTTTCCTCTCTCCTCGGTCCTCGGTCCTCCTGACCCTGACGCTATGTTAAGAGCTGAGGTCCGCACCAGACCTCAGGTAACGGTTAACCTCATGTATACATACACACATATGGATTACAGATAATCACAACCTTAACAGTATATAAACACGTAATCAATGCGCACATGTATCGCTCCCAGCATGCAGATATATCGCTCCCAGCATGCAGATATATCGCTCCCAGCATTACAGATGTATCGCTCCCAGCATTACAGATGTATCGCTCCCAGCCTTACAGATATATCACTCCCAGCATGCACACAGTTATCTTCTAACACAATATGCATTCCAACAACACACCACATATATACATACCATACATACATCACACACATACCATACACAGATCACATATACGCATACTATATCCATCAGAGTCAGTGTTACAGTACGCGAACGTACCTTCGTTGACGGTAAATGGTACTTCTGTCGGAATACGGCACGACAGTAGGTCAGAACGTAATCAGGGATATCCTATAAGGATAATAGCACATTTATTAATGATCAAGCATTATGACGGACATTTGAGTCATAAATGACCATTTTACCCCTGACCCCCTAATCGGCGGAATTTCGCCAGCACTTCGTTACTTTGACCCTAATCTTCCACAATTTCAACAAAACTCCTACTCCAACATTATTTTCGAAATATATATCATATTCAACCTTAAAACATGATATTTAAACTAACTTGGAAGATTAAATATCAAAACAACATTTCTACTATAACTACCGAACTAAAGCTAAGAATCGAAAAACTTACCCGTTGAAGAACTTCACTACAACTTTCCCCATACCTCCTCTCTCTATCTTCTCTCTTCCCTCTTGAAATTTTGAAATAGGCAAGATGGTTTTGGTGTGAGAAATGAAGTGGGGATGGTGGCCTATTTATAGAAGAAAAATGGGCCAACTTAGGTAATTTTCTCTAAAACTTTCCTTCAATTTAAACCACAAATTCTAGGGTTTGGGAGGTGGCTAATTCTCCTCCAAGAAGCCCCTTGGTCGACATTTTGGCCCCAAAAGTCAACAAAAATGATGCCAAGTGGTGCCACCTTGCCTTGTTCTAGAAGGTTTCTACCGAGAAAGTCTCGGTTTGGTGTTCGAATCGCGTAATCTTGGAGAAACTCAAAAATCCGGCTACATAGCCCTGAAGATCTATTCTTCCTCTTTAGAAATGTCTGGGTTAACTAAATTTTTGATCCCTCCAAGTACATTTCATTGCCTGCCAAACATTTTCGGATAAACGTCTTCAGTTACAGAATTCACTTTCGGTAAGACCAACTTCTGGATAAAAATTCACTGATTCCTAATATATCCAGATGTTTCCTACTTATCTCAAGGATTTTGAGTTAGGATTTATTTTCCATTGGTTTTCATTTCCTCAACTGGTCCCTTTTCTTTTTCGTCCTATTCCCTAATCGTTCCGCCGGTTTCAGAAATAACTTCGGAGACGGCCCACTCCGAGATAAAATTACACTCGTCCATAATATACTCTGACCTTGGAAACCTAGTTCATGGTTTTATGGATAGGATTAAATCTCTATCGGTGGTCATTTATCCTATTTGTTTTTTCACAAAATATCTTCTACTTTTTCAAAACTTCTTCACTAAGTCTCTATTTTAATTTCCACTTAATTTTCCTTTATTTTTCCCTCATAATTTCGGCTGCCCTCCTTCCCCAACAAGTCTTGACTTTTCAACACTTTATTTAATTACCTAATTATGCCTTAATTATCATAATTAGTAATTATCCCATTGGCTAATCCTAAGTTTAGCAATCTTTTAGGATTAGGGATTTCCATACACTTAACCTCATTTATTTTTCTTAATCTTTTCCAATTAATTAGCAAGTACATTTTATGCTAATTTTAGCCATAAACATTTAATTAAAGAGTTTCCCATAATTTACCTTGGATATTCCCTTATTTGAGCTTAAATAATTAGCCAATAATTATTTAATTGATCCCCTACGAATTATTGATAATTTTCTTATTTAGGATTAATTATTATCTCAAAACTATTGGACTTACATTGATATTTTATGTCCCATGTAAAATATTAAAAATCATGGGGTCGTTTTGGTCCTCACAATACTTTTTGATTTTTTCCTTATCATTTTCCAGGGAAAATAATCCCAAAAATTCCCTAAATTAGAGACAACATGCTCTCTAATTTTTAACAAATATTTTGTTACTATTTAGGATTTATCATGATATTTTCAGGACATTTTACGGCCCCCAAACTCACTTAGGGATTTTGACCCTTTATTTCCTCTAATTTCCCTAAAAATAGAATAAGTATTCTACGAGGTTTTGACACCACATATTCACCTATTTCTAATAGGTATTATTTATTAAAATATAATATTCCAGATAAATAATTATCCGGGTATTACATTTTTCCCACCGTTAAACAAAATTTCGTCCTCAAAATTTGCACTCTATCATCTAAACTCCGTTCGGATCATAAACTTCAGACTATTAACATCGGACCTTTACTCTATCTCAGGTTCGACTACAGAGATCTTGTCATATCGTACTTTGATATATAGTGTTTCTCGTGGCTCCCATACACCGCGGTTAATACCACAGATACCAAAATGTCTCCATGGCTCCCATACACCATGGCAACACAAGATACTTTAAATGTTTCCATGGCGCCCACACACCATGGTAACACAAGGTACCTCCTACTCAATGACACGATCGCGGTCGATTTGTAATAACTAAGAAACATGGAACACATTTTCACATAATCATAGGGCTAACACCTAATTCATACAATTCCCTAGAGAAGATTCCTCTTAAGAGATAGTACCTTGGACCATCTCTGGGAGTTCTCTGTCCTCTGCACCGGTTAGTGCGTACATGCGGCCTGGGTTCTGTGACTTGAACTCCGCAGTCCGCTCAGGACAGCTTGAGGCAATGTGTCCCGATTTCTGACATCTGTAGCACACTCGTCTCTCCGCAGTTTTCTCAAGACAGTTTGAAATAATGTGCCCTGGCTTCCGACATCCGAAGAAAACCCGTCGATTAATACATTCACCAGGATGGTACTTCCGCAATCAGGACACGGTCGGGATTCCGGCATTCTTGGGTTGTTCTGCTTAGTCAGAAATGGCCTCTTGCTTTCTCTTTGAGAGTCACTCCATGGTACTTCTCTCTTCCGTGAGGAATTTTCACGGCTGCCCTCGCTACGATCGGCACGGCTACCATTGTGATTCCGTGATTTACGCAACTCCTTCAGGTTGCGCTCAGTCATTCGGCAAGATTCTACTGCTTGAGCCATTTCAGGAAAACGTTGGGATACCAGCCTTGCTCTTATATCATACTTCAGCCCGCAGATCAACCTGTTTGCCTTCCAGCTTTCATTGCTCCTTAGGTACGACGAATATCGTGACAGATTGGTAAACCGGCCAAAATAGTCGTCGAAGGATTCCTCAGGACCTTGTTGGATGTGAAGAAATTCCTCCTCCTTAATCACCTGTGTCGAGGGAGGAAAATATTGTTCATTGAACTTTTCTATGAACCTCTCCCAAGTGACAGGGAAAACACGGGTCCGCAACGTTGTAGCAATGCTTTTCCACCATTGGTGCGCATCACCTTCGAGTTTGTAAATTTCCAGTTGAGCTTTCTGGTCCTCCGGCCATTCCATAACTTCAAAGATTTTGTCTAGGCTCATCAGCCAATCCTCAGCCAATTCGTTCTTCCCATGAAAAGCAGGTGGCTTGAGCTTGCAAAACTGTGTGACCCAATTTGTGTGGTCTGCACAACTCTCCTTCGTCGTGGAGGTGGCTGACCTATCGATCCTCATCCTCATCGTGCTCGTCCCTTTGCTCGTTTTCTTCTTCTTCTTCTTCTTCTTCTTCTTCTTCTTCTTCTTCTTCTTCTTCTTCTTCTTCTTCTTCTTCTTTATGTGCTTCCTCATTTTTCCGTTCTTGTAATTGTCTCTCAGCTTCTCGATCTTGCCTATTCTGCCTTTCCAGAAGTGCATCTATTAGTGCCCTCTGCTCTTGCAGGGTTCTCCTCATCTCCAGCATCTCATTCTGCTCCAGTTGATCTGGTACTGGATTCACCCGAGGTTGTCTACCTCGTCCTCCACCTCGGCCCCTACCTCGGCCTCTGCCTCGGCCTCTGGGAGCTCCGGCTCCTCTTACATTCGCCATGTCTCGTTCTTTTTCCTTCGTTAGGGAAAACGTCGATTAGTATATCACAGACTCTTAGTATCCACACTACTAACGAACAAACACCTGCATGCATCAAAAACAAACAGGCACCCGCAATATCTCTCTTGTTCATAATCTCATTGGTTCGTTCTTCTCAGGAACGGGTACGGAAACACGTATCGGAAGTTCCTCTACATGAGTCAAATACTGCATGTACTTATCTTTGTTGGTCGCAGAATTTCGTCTAACGTGACCCAGCTTCTCATATAAGCTCTGGGTTAGAGTGATGCACCCACAGAAAGTGGTACACCGATTCAGGATGGTACACCGGTTCAAACTGGTATACCGAAATAGGGTGGTACATTGACTTAACCGAACAGAATGGCCAGGTAAGTGTCTACCATAGAGGCCTCACCGACTTCACGGCGACTGATTGGCACACCCACATAGACTAGCCTTGCCTTCGGCACCAAACTGTCCGTCATAACATAGTTAAATTCATGCCAGGACTACTGCTCTGATACCAAAAGTGTAACATCCCGTTTTTCAAAAGCAGTATAAAATTTTTTCATCTGAGTAGAGCATCGAAGCAAGAGTGTAACCGATATATATATATTCAAAATGTCCACTGGCTAATTACAGAAGCGATTCAATAACCGAGAGTTTTCAAAAGTAAAGGACAACAACAGAAAGTGTTCAGCCGGATCCCTGAACTTGCTGCTTTCCTCTCTCCTCGGTCCTCGGTCCTCCTGACCCTGACGCTATGTTAAGAGCTGAGGTCCGCACCGGACCTCAGGTAACGGTTAACCTCATGTTTACATACACACATATGGATTACAGATAATCACAACCTTAACAGTATATAAACACGTAATCAATGCACATGTATCGCTCCCAGCATGCAGATATATCGCTCCCAGCATTACAGATGTATCGCTCCCAGCATTACAGATGTATCGCTCCCAGCCTTACAGATATATCGCTCCCAGCATGCATAAAGTTATCTTCTAACATAATATGCATTCCAACAACACAATACATATATACATACCATACACACATCACACACATACCATACACACATCACATATACGCATACTATATCCATCAGAGTTAGTGTTACAGTACGCGAACGTACCTTCGTTGACGGTGGCAGTACTTCGTCGAATACGGCACGACAGTAGGTCAGAACGTAATCAGGGATATCCTATAAGGATAATAGCGCATTAATTAATGATCAAGCATTATGACGGACATTTGAGTCATAAATGACCATTTTACCCCTGACCCCCTAATCGGTGGAATTTCGCCAGCACTTCGTTACTTTGACCCTAATCTTCCAAAATTTCAACATAACTCCTACTCCAACATAATTTTCGAAATATATATCATATTCAACCTTAAAACATGATATCTAAACTAACTTGGAAGATTAAAGATCAAAACAATATTTCTACTATAACTACCGAACTAAAGCTAAGAATCGAAAAACTTACCCGTTGAAGAACTTCACTACAACTTTCCCCAGAGCTCCTCTCTCTAACTTCTCTCTTCCCTATTGAAATTTTGAAATAGGCAAGATGGTTTTGGTGAGAGAAATGAAGTGGGGATGGTGGCCTATTTATAGAAGAAAATGGTCCAACTTAGGTAATTTTCTCCAAAACTTTCCTTCAATTTAAACCACAAATTCTAGGGTTTGGGAGGTGGCTAACCGAGAGTTTTCAAAATTAAAGGACAATAATTTGAAGTCACTGGAAGAAGATAAATGGGAAGATCTTCAAAGCATGGAAGAGGATTTAACCTCAAGAGTTGAAGAAGCTGCGCAAAAGTTGATGCCATTCAGCAGGTACTTGGCGTTCAAGCTGTTCCTTTTTACGTGAATGTTCTTACTAAATTATATAAATAAACATTTTTGTAAGAATTTTTATTCGATCTAAATTGAGGCATTGTTGATGAAAATGAGTGGAAAAAAAGATGAAAAAGTTCTACGATAAGAGAACAATATGCAATGATAAATTTTAGTACAGAAAATAACAATAAATCCATGTTTTAACTAGTTCTTGAGACGTTTTTATAATTACATTCATTATTTAGAATCTCATAATTATTTTTCCTAAATTATTCACCAGTAACCACAATGTCTCCTTTGACTCGAAGCTCTTCTCCTACCTGCTAATTACTCTCACAATGGCAATCTCAATCTCAATCCAATAGTGACGAGGAAACAAAATCATTAATCTCCATTATTAATCTCTACATTACAAGAAGGGGTAACCTTTTATTATTTCTCTTTAAAAAAAAGGACTTGCTCTTGTGTCATTGCTTCAAATCAAATCAAACAGAGGAAACGCCATTATTAAATAGTTTCTTTTTGTAATGCGTATAATTTGCATCTGGCCGGTTTGAGACTCAGTAAAGCCCCACGACCAGAACTGAATCACTCCATTCATTTTAACCCCACCACTATTGTTGAGTATCAATAATTGTGAATGTTGGAAGAGAAGCTGTAACTTATGAGGCCATGTAAAAGGATTAAAGGACAAGAGAAAGACCAGTGTCCTTGTAACTTAGTGGAATAAAAGTTCTCTTGTAAGTAAAAAGGTCCATGATTTGATCTCACTTATAATTTTTAAAAAAAAAAATCATAAAAATATTAGTAATAATTTTCAAAATAAAATGGTCCATGTAAAATTGTAAAGACATTTGTATAACTTGTTCATAACAAAAAGAGACCAATATTTTTTATAGTTTATTAGTCGGTGTATATTAGAAATCTGACACTTAAAAAAGATATGTATATATAGAGAGAGAAAGAAGGGGTGGCGAGTATTGTCGGTGCTTTATTAAATTAATGCTTTGTCTTCATCCTTGTGAACGCAAGCTTAAAAAGAAAAATTCCCTCTGAACAGAAGCTTCAAATCAATATTATCATTCTTTTTTACAACTTGGCTTTGAATTAATTTTGTATATTTGTATACCATGTGCAGGTCAGTAAGCCCACCATTAATGTCCTCATCTGTAACTTTAATAAAGAGTATTATGAATATCAGTGGAGTGGGTTAGGCTAATATTTTATATGCTTATTTATTATGAATATCATATCAGTATCTTTAATTTCCTTTTTTAATGTGCACAACTACACTCATTAATAATTTTGAAAAAGACATATAATTAATTAGAGACGAAATAAAAAATACATAATTATTTTAGTGCAGAAAACGACAATAGATCCATGTTTTAACTAGTTATTGAGAATCTTTTATGATTATATTCATTAAATTAAAAAATATATGTATCTATAGAAATCTGACAATTTAAAAAGATATTTAGAATCTTTGACATTTGTGTAACTTGTTCATATAATTATTTTTCCTAAATTATTCACCAGTAACCACCAATGTCTTCTTTGGGCTTTTTTCCCAATTTTCTCCTTATTAAATAACTATTTACCAAAATGCCCCTATCAGAAAACTATTTCCCAATATGCCACTGTCAGAAAACTATTTCCCAATGTGCCCCTGTTTAGTCGACTAAAATTTATGGTTTAGTCGACTAAAACGCGGGCAAATTTTTTTTTTTTTTTGAAGAGCCCCTCTATTTAGTCGACTTAAAAACCCATTTAGTCGACTAAATCATTAAAAAAAAAAGGTTAAAACTTCGGAATGCCATAACTTCTGGCTCGGGAGTCCAAATCAAGTGATTCTTTTTTTGATTTCACATAACTTTTTGAGATCTATGCACTGACATAAAAATTAACTTCCAGATTTAATGAAAAGAAAAGAAGAAAAACAAGTGATTCTTTATTGTGCCGGAGATACTAACAATTCATATAGAATCACTTGATTATATTTAATGAATTGTTAGTATCTTCTGCACAATAAAGAATCACTTTTTTTCCTCATTTATCTTCATTAAATCTAGAAGTTAATTTTTATGTCAGTGCATAGATCTCAAAAAGTTATGTGGAATCAAAAAAAGAATCATTTGATTTGGACTCCCGAGCCAGAAGTTATGGCATTCCGAAGTTTTAACCTTTTTTTTTAATAATTTAGTCGACTAAATGGTTTTTTAGTCGACTAAATAGTGGGGCTCTTCAAAAAAAAAAAAAAAATTTGCCCGCGTTTTAGTCGACTAAACAGGGAAATAGTTTTCTGACAGGGGCACATTGGGAAATAGTTTCCTGACAGGGGCATTTTGGTAAATAGTTATTTAATAAGGGGTAAATTGGGAAAAAAAACCGTCTCCTTTGACTCAAAACTCTTCATTATTTAGAATCTCATAATTATTTTTCCTAAATTAAAAAAGATATGTATATATAGAGAGAGAAAGACGGGGTGGGGGAGTATTGTTGGTGCTTTATTAAATTAAAGCTTTGTCTTCATCCTTGTGAACCCAAGCTTAAAAAAAAAATTCCCTGTGAACAGAACCTTCAAATCAATATTATCATTCTTTTTAACAACTTGGCTTTGAATTAATTTTGTATATTTGTATACCATGTGCAGGTCAGTACTCAGTAAGCCCCCCATTAATGTCCTCATCTGAAATAATATTTTATAGACTTTTTTTTATCATGAATATCATATCAGAATCTTTAATTGCCGTTTTTTAATGCGAAGGATGTGATATATTACTTTAAATTAGGGGTGCATTTATTGGCAAGAACGTGAAAGGACTATGTTGGAATATATATATATATATATATATATATATATATATATATATATATGGGTTTATATATATATATTAAAGTTGAAATTAATAATGATTATAATATTATTATATAATGTTTGTTTGGATTTAATTTATTTGATAAATTAAATATCTAAAACAAATAGAGATATTGTATCTCAAATTTAATTTTCGAATAAAGATATCATTTCTCGGATTTAATTTATAGAGATAAATTAAATCTGAAGGCTTTTAATTTGGATTAAATAAATAGATTAGATTAGATCTATCAAATAGTTTTAATTAATATATTTTTTAATCCGATTCAAAATTTTGAATATAATACGCCTGCTAGGTTTAGAAAAACCTACGGGACATTTTGTAGAGCGTATTAGAAAAGCCGCGAGAAACCCTAGATAGAAAATAGAGAGACGCACAGTTCAGAGGCGCTAGCACGCTTCCGTTCGTGTTTCTGAAGACTGTTCGTGTGGATACCGGTAGATGAAGGCGATTCGAAGAGTCGACTTCTGCTGATCGAGAAGGTAGCCCACCAGTCCAATTGTTCGGCAAAGGTACGATTCGGAAACCCTAAACCATGATTTAAATGCCGTTGAGCGATCTTTGAATGGGATTCGTAAAAGTTTTAACTACGCTGCGTGTATGAATCCCAACATATGGTCTATTGAGAGTGTTCGAGAGAGGAGACTATATTCCATCAGTAGTCGAAGATGGTCTCAGGATTCCAAAACTTGAAGAAGACTATGATGAGAATGACAGAAGGCAAGTCACTCTCAACAGCAAAGTTATTCTCATGCTTCAAAGTGCACTAAGTCAAAGCGAATACTTTCGTATCTGCACTTTGACATCTACAAAAGCCATGTGGGATGCTCTGGAGATTGCACATGAAAGAACAACTGGAATCAAGGAGAATCGTGTAAATCCTTGATGACTGGGTATGATTTACTTCGTATGAAGTATGGGAAATCCATTGGCGAATTCTAACTCTGATTCACCCATCTGATTAATCAACTTGCTGCCTTGGGCAAACACTATGATCAACCTGTCCAAGTGAGGAAAATTCTAAATATTCTCAATAAGGAATTGGAAGTCAAAGTCATTGCAATTAAAGAAGCTCGTGAAGAATCAATGGCTTTGGTAGCAGCTCTATTTGGCAGTCTGTCAGAATATGAAGGAAATATCAAGTTCAAAAAGGGACTTGATGAGATTGGTGGCAAGAGTAAGGGAATTGCTCTTAAAACTATCAAAGAGGCTAAAGAATCAGATGATGATGATGATGAAGATAAAGATGAGGAGCTAGGCATGATGGTCCGGAGATTCAAGAAGTTTTACAAGAAGGACCACGGATTCAGAAAGTTTCACAAGTGTACTGAGCCGAAGAAGCCAATCATCTGCTACGAGTGTGAAAAGCCTGGCCACATCAAGTCTGAATACCCCCAGCTGAAGAACAAGGATAAAGAAAAGAAAAAGTTCAACAAATTCAAAAAGAAAGCCTATGTCTCAGCCATATGGGGAGATAGCTCATTTGATGAAGATGAAGCTGATGAAGAAGAGAGAGCCAACATTTGTCTCATGGCTCAAGAAGAAGAATCTGAGAGTGAAGAGGTTTGTCTAAGAGCATCAAAATCCTACAAGTGGTTTATTGATAGTGGATGCTCTAGACACATGACGGGAGATCAATCCAAGTTTGCCTCAATCAAGCCTAAGGAAGGTGGCAAGGTGACTGTAACAACCCAAATTTCTAACAAATATAATAACTTAGAATTGCAATAAATTTTATGAATAATTACTGAATTTCGAAGTAACCAAATTTGGGAAGTGTTACCGCCACACTTGTACTGGGACAAGTACAAGGCTAATGTAACATCCCATTTCTAAAATCAGTATAATTTTTTTTTTCATCAGAGTAGAGCATCTGAGCGATTGAGTAACTGATATTATATATTCAAAGTGCCGTAAGTCTGGCTAATTACAGAAACGGTACAATAACCGAGAGTTTTTAAAGTAATAACAGAAGTGTCTCCCTGGAAATACCCATGCCGTGGCAACAAAAGATAGTCTTCAGCCGAGTCCCTATGTGTGCTGCTTGTCTTTCTCCTCGGTCCTCGGTCTTCCCGACCCTGACGCTATGTTAAGAGCTGAGATCCGCACCGGATCTCAGGTAACGGTTAACCTCATGTTTACATACACACATATGGATCACAGATAATCACAACCTTAACAGTCTATAAACACACAACAAATGTATCAAACCAAACAAGCGTATCCCGGCGGCAAATAGGCCTCTTAAAGTGTACCCCGACAGCACAAAGGCCCCCTGACAGCACATAGGCCTACTACACGTATAATCATATCAACAGTGCATAAACATATCACAGAGCTTATCAACTACCACATACAATACACCTAGCACATACATGCATACCATAAACATCAAAGTTAGTGTTACAGTACGCGAACGTACATTCGTTGACGGTAAACGGTACTTCTGTCGGAACACGGTACGACAGTAGGTCAGAACGTAATAAGAGATATCCTATAACGACAATAGCGCATTTATTAATGATCAATCATTATGACGGACATTTTAGTCATAAATGACCATTTTACCCTTGACCCCCTAATCGGCGGAATTTCGCCAGAGCTTCGCTACTTTGACTCTAATCTTCCAAAATTTCAACATATCTCTTACTCCAACATATTTTCCAAAATAAATATCATATTTAATCCTAAAACATGATATCTAAAATATACTGGAAGATTAAAGATCAAAACAACCTCTACCCTAGAACTTCAAGAACTACCGGACTAAAAACTAAGAACCGAAGAACTTACCCGTGCAGAACCTCCTCTTCCTTCTTGCTCTCACTTCTCTAGAGCTCCTCTCTCTAACTTCTCTCTCTAATTCGAAATACCTCTTGAGGTTTGGTGTGAGGAATATGCAAAGAGCTCATGGCTATTTATAGGCAAAGGTTGGGCCAACCTTGCAATTTTCCCAACTTCTCCAACAAGTTGATGATGTCATTGATGACATCATCTACAACTTCTTCAACAATTTGATGATGTCATTGATGACATCATCATATCCCTTACTTTATGGATTTACCGATAAAATCCCATGTTCGGTGTTCTAATCGCGTAATCTTAACTAATCTCAAAAATTCCTTAGCAACTCCTTGAAGATCTAAACTTCCTCTTTAAGAATATTTGGATTAACTAAATTTTTGATCCCATTCAGGGTATTTCGTAGCCTGTTGAACATTTTCGGATAAACGCTTTCAGTTACGGAAATTACTTCCGATAACAACATCTTCTGGACAAAAATTCACTGATTCATAATATGTCCAGTTGTTTTCTACTTAATCCAAGGATTTCAAGGTAGGATTTAATTTCTATCGGTTCTCATTTATCCTATTTGCTTTTTCACAGAATATTCTTTTTCCTTAGAATATTCTTCAAACCACAACCTTGTTCACACTACACATTCTTTTTCTTCCTTTTCTTTCTAATTTTTTCGAAAATTGAAGGCTACTTCTTGGCTAAGTTTTTGACTTTTCAACTCTTTTTAATCACTTAGATCATGCCTTAATTATCTTAATTAGTAATTATCTTATTGCTTAATCCTTTGTTGGTTAATTAAGCCTTAGGGATTCTATGCAATTCATCTTATATACTTCTTAATTATGCCAAATTCCTTAGCAATATTCTTTATACTAATCTTGACCCTTCCTTGGTCATTAATCTCCACTTAGGGGTTTTAAATAATTAACTTTGAATATCTCATTTTCTCATGCTTAAACAATTAGCCATTAATTACTTAATTAATCCTTTACTAATTGTTGACAATTTTCTTAATTGAGATTAATTATTATCTCACAACTACTGGACTGACATTGGTACTTTATGCCCATGTAAAATATTAAAAATCATTGGACAACTTATGTCCCCCAAAATAATATTTAATTTTGCCTCATTATTTTCCAAGGAAAATAATCCCAAAAATTTTCCCAACTTCTAATTTTTAATAAATATTTAATTTCCATTTAGGATTTATCATAATATTTTCAGGCCATTTTATGCCCCATAAATGCACTTTAGGGATTTTTATCTCTTTATCTCTTCTAATTTCCATAGAAATTACCTTAGAAAATAAGATAATTATAACTTAAGATTTGATACCTCATATTCACCTATTCCCAATAGGTATTATTTATCAAAATATAATATTCCAGATAAATAATTATCTGGGTATTACAGCTAACTTATTACATTAACATAAATCCAAAACTCAAATAAATGTGTTTTATTCGGAGCATAAAAAGAATAAAATAAACTATCTAGAATTACTAAATATTCTTCCTCACTTCTCACTACTAGCCCCAACCTTGGAATCTGTTTCACTGAAAATCTGCCCCCCAAAGGATCATCGCAGCCACATAAACACAAACATCAGGAAAGCTGGTAATCCTAATAAAAACTAAGATGATATAGCCCAAATATATTAATCAAATCAAATATATAATCACATAGTAATTGAATCAAACATGAATTTCAATATTCATCATATCTATATATTCACATCAAATCAAATATTATTCATTATCTTTTTTTAGACCCGAGAAACCCTACCAGTCTATTTAGTGGGAAGAGAACCAGGGTAGACCCGGGAAACTCTGCCAGTCACAAATAATCAAATTGGCCATAAAATATTTCTTTCTAGTATGCACACATCTTCCCAAAATTGCTACTAGTGTCCCGGGAAACCCTGCCAGACACCACTTTGGGAAGAACGGATATCATCGGTTCACATTAAATAATATATTGGAGGCATAAAGCCTAAGGGTTGTGTCCATCACTTTAGGAGGCACCATCCCAAAGCTATCCTCCCACTGTTAAATTATTTTAAATACACATATAATAAATTCCTAAATTATTTCCAATATGTGTTTGAAACACTTGTATTGTAATCAATTCAATTCAATTCATACTTTTACATATATGTTTGAAACATTTGTATTGTAATCAATTCAATTCGTACTTGTATATATATGTTTGAAACACTTGTATTGTAATCAACACAACATACAATTGTTGTGTTGATACAGCCAACACCAACAACATGCATATATATACATCACATACAAAATGGATTTTTATTTTTTTTTTCAAATTAAACTATAAAATAAATTCTCATGAGTTCCTATAAGATTGTCATCAGAAATTTCCATGACTATAATTTAAACCCCTGGCTCTACTCATTATCCATCTCATGGATTCTTATAAGGTTGTCATGAGAATATATAACCGAGATATTGGTTCATTTATTGACAAACAAATATAATCATAATATATTATAGGATAGGATTTTAAGCCAAAGGAAAACGAACATAAAATCCAGAGCAAAACGTGTATATGTATGTATGTGTGTGTGTGTATATATATATTGTAATACCCGGATAATTATTTATCTTAAAAATTATATTGTGATAAATAATACCTATTTTAAATAGGTGAATATGTGGTCTCAAATTTTATAGTGTATTTTATTTTGTTTTCTAGGGCAATTTCTCTTGGAATTAAAAGGAACAAAGAGCCAAATCCCTAAATATATTTATGGATCATAAAATACCCTGAGATTATTATAATAATCTTAAATATGACTTAAGTGGCGATTAAATACCTATTAAAATATGAAAGTATGTTGTCTCTAATTTTAGTAATTTATTAGATTATTTTCCTGGGATTTAAAGAGGCAAAAACCTAATTTTATTTTGGGGAACATAAGTTTCCCTATGATTTTTAAATTAATGCATGAAGCATAAATGACCAATGTAAACTCAAAAGTTGTGAGAAAATAATTAATCCAATTTAAGAAAATTGCCAACAATTAGTAGATAATTAAATATTTATTTATTGAATTAATTAACATGTTTCAAAGGCATAATTAGGGATGTGTGACCCTAATTAGAAACCAATGGCCAAGATTAGCATAAAGATAATTACTAATTAATTAGGCATGATTAAGATATGTATAAGATTAAATACATAAAATCCCTAATGCCCAATTGACCAACAAAGGATTACTAAGCATAGGATTAAGACACTAAACAAAGCTTATTAATCAACTTTGACGAGTCAATACAAATCAAAGGTTTGGATTAAAAGTAATAAAGTTAATTCTAAGGCCATAATTTAGAATCCTTATGAAGAAGGATCAACCAATGGGAGAATTTCCTTTAATTAACTATAAAATAAATTAAAGCTACTATAAATTAATCAAAAAACAAATACAAAATCCAAAAAGGGGGGAGCCGAAATTTGAGTTGTGTGTGTGTGAGTTAAGAGTGATGTGGAGGCATGAGGATCAAGCAAAAAGAAAAGATATTTCGAGGGTTAAAAGCTACTAGGATTAATTCAAATGAGAACCGATAGAAATTAAATTGTATCCTGAAATATGTTAACTAAAGATCAAATATAAGGACTTATTATAAACAAATGTATTTTTAGCTCGGAGTAGGTTATCTCCGAAGTCATTTTCGTAATTTTCGGGTTAATCCTAAAATGACTAAAAAGCTAGTAAAAACCCCAAATTGGACCATAATTCTTGTTATTTCAAGTGCTTCGTAAGAGAGTACATAAACTTCAAACTTTACCTCTAAGAATATTTGTGAGCACATGCTAATTGAAAAATAGAGGAGTTTTGGCCAACAAATGCAAAAGGTGAAGGTTGTGGTTTTGAAGAGGCCAACAAGGCTTAATGAAAAAAGTGAAGAGATGAGAGGAAGAGAGAGGGGCGTTTTGGAGGCTATGGAGGGTGAGGATGGACTTTCAAAAAAACCCTAGATCCAATGGTTGCAAATTGGGTAGAGAAAGTTCAAGAGAATTACCAATGTGCCACACCCTTTTTCCTATAAATAGGACATTCATTTCACTTCATTTCTCACCAATTCAAGAGGCAATTCGAAATCTAGAGAGAAGTTAGTGAGAAGGAAGAGCTCTGGAGAAGGAGTAGTAAGGTTATGGGTAAGTTTTTCGGTCCTTAATTTTTAAGTTCTAGTCTTTTGTTCGGTAGTTTTAGTAGAAATGTTAGTTAGATCTAGGAAGTAGGAAATGAAATTCATATTCTTGTTTTTATGCCTCATTGCATTGAAAGATTCCTGACGATGTAAAAACATGGTAGGAATTGAGTTTTAAAAATTGGGAGTCGGAGTAGCGAAGCTCTGGCGAAATTTTATCGGTTAGCGATTATCTAAAGTCAGGGGTAAAATAGTCATTTGTGACTAAAATATCTGTTATGATGTTGATTATTAATAAATACGATATTATCCTTATAGGATATCTGTGATCACGTTCCGACCAACAGACGTACCGTATTTCGTCAACGAAGGTACGAGCGCGTACTTTAACCTTAACTTTTATGCTTGTTGTATGTTTATATATGATAGTTGTATTCATAGACTAAGGCTCTTATGTCTTAGATAATTCATTATACATCCAGCTATATACGGGTTATGGTTATGAAATACCGTTAAGCTTTCCTAGCGCTGAGGACACGAATGTACATCGTCGCACTGGTGTAGAGTGCAGACAAGACAAGAATAACATGCATGTGTGAAGACTATGTGTGGTTATTGTTTTACATATCTGATTATGTACTGCTGTGATGTCATGAATAACTGTCATTCAAATACTGTTACATAAGCATGAGGTTAACCGTTACCTGAGGTCTGGTGGGCATTGGACCTCAGCTCTTACCTTAGCTTAAGGATCCAAGGGATACAGGATCGAGGACAAGGGTAAGGAGCCAGCATGAGAAGCAGACGGAAACGTTGTTGTTTTGTTATATATTTACTTTTGTATTAAATACTCGGATGATTTTACGGCCATATGAACAGCCAGATACACTATTATCTATGTTAATCAGTTACTCTTTAATATGAAAAAATTTCTGATGCTCAACTCTGATCAAAACGCTATGAAAACGTTTACAAAAATGGGGTGTTACACTTTTGGTATCAGAGCGTTTTACCTGGCCATGACTCTAACTATGTTATAAACAAACCATTGGTGATGAAGGCAGGGCTAGTCTATGTGGGTAAGTCAATCAGTCACCGTGAACTCGGTGAGACTCCCATGATAGACACCTACCTGGCCAATAGGTTTGAGTAACGGAGTTAGGCTCAACGCCTTTTCTTTAAAGAACATATTTTGAAAAATGAGTATTGATATAACTCTAGTGATATGTTCTAGAGATGGACAGGAATGATGTTCCCTGCGGCCAAAGAAGACATACCGCGCGTATGTCTGTAGTTCCTGAGATGATAGGGTTAAGACTGAACCCATAGCCGGTGTATTCACCGCCTGAACCTATGCCGATAACAATACCTGATAATCATGATAACCCTAATAATTCTGATAACCCTGATAATTCTGATAACTCTGATAATTCTGATAACCCTGATAGTTCACATCACTCATCGGTATGTGACAACTTCGACTACCCGGAGATCAGAGATCTTGACGAAAACTCTGATAATCTACAATATGTTCTGAACCATAACACCATCCTAACACAAAGCCTATATGTGGAGCTGGTCCGTGTCGGACAAACTGCTGAGACCGACAAAGATAAGTACATGCAGTATTTGACTCATGTTGAGAACTTCTATCAGAGGAACCGTTACATATTTCCGTACCCTTCTGGAGACTGGGTCAGATCCACTCTTCATCATTTTCCCCGTACCCATTTTTGGGTGGAAAGAACCAACGAAATCCTGAATGAGGGAGATATTGAGGATGTCTGTTCATGTCTCTGGCATCTCAAACTCCTAGTATACCTAAACATGTAGTCAGAGGATGGACGAGAAAACGAGAAACAGATCGGGAAAGCTGTGGAAGTAATAATACGTTGTAAGATAATGGTATGAGTAAGCGTAGTTACTTATGTACGCTAGCTTTTCTAGAAGACCCTACGATGTAAGAAACTCGATGAAATAAAAAGGGTTTGTAGTGTAAAAACTCATGTGATAAATGATCTATATGAAAGTTTGTGATATATTAATCATTGTCTTCCCTATATATGTCTAACGTTTTCCCTAATAAAATAGAACGAGATATGGCAAATTTCAGAGGAGCCGGAGCTCCCAGAGGCCGAGGCAGGGGCTGAGGCAGAGGGCAAGGTAGACAACCTCGAATGATCCCAGTACCGGCAGTAGACCTTGAACAACCAGTTCAAGAACCTAACCAACCACAACAAATTGCCTGGCAAGAGGTAATGGCTGTAGTACGTGAACAACGAGCAATGATAGAAGAACTCCGTGCGGAGAGGCAAGCAAGACACGAAGAAGAAGAACAAACTGAGAACGAAGAAGAGAGTGAAGAAGACGAGAGATAGACCGAGGAAGCTGAGGGGTCGGAAAGATCCCAGTCACCACCAAGACTCGAGAGAGCAATGGTGAATGTACCTCAACCTCCCAGAAAAGCTGACACTTCACAATATTGGGTTACCCAATTCTGTAAGTTGAAACCACCAGTTTTCCAAGGTAAACTGGACTGGTTGAAGATTGGTTGATGAGGTTAGAAAAGATCTTCAAAGTAATGGAGTGCCCTGAAAATCGCAAGGCTCAACTGGCGATTTACAAATTAGAAGGAGATGCAGACTGATGGTGGAGAATCATGGCGGCAGCATTACGAACGCGCTACTGTCCCGTCACATGGGAAAAATTTCTGGAAAAGTTCAATGAGCAATACTTTCCTCCCTCTGTGCAAGTGACCAAAGAATCGGAATTCCTCCACATCCGACAAGGTCAAGAGGAGACATTTGATGACTACGACTATGCCCGTTTCACCAATCTATCATGATACTAATCTCACCTGTGAAGGAACGATGATGAAAGCAGTATGGTAAATATACTGATTTACGGGCTGAAGTACGAGATAAGGGAAAGAATGATGTCTCAGCGATTCCAGGAATTGATTCATGTCGTGGAAGCTTGTAGGCTGATTGAGCGGAACTTGAAAGAATTGTGAAAGTCTAGACCTTTCAATAGCAGCAACACCAGTCATAGCGGGTTTAACCGCGGAAGCTCCGTGCAGAAGAGGAAAGCACCCTGAGGAATTTTCGTGGAAACAAGAATATTGTTGTTGTTGTTGTTATCATTATTATTAATAATAATCTGGGGTATTACAGTGACCTTTGGTGGAAATCAATCCGGACGGATTGCTGGGATTGGTAAAGTTGGAAGCAACGATGGACCACAAATCAAAGATGTCTACCTTGTGGAAGGTCTATGCCATAACCTCCTTAGTGTGAGCCAAAGTATTGACAAAGATAACCTAGTTATCTTCAACTCTGAGGAATGCTTGATTGTGAGTAAGGATGATCTGTCCTTAGATCATGTTAAGACCAAAGCCTTACTCAGGACTCCTAGAGAAAGTAATTGCTATACCCTTAGCCTCTCTAGCTCAAGGTAATTGCTATACCTTATAATGATTTATATCCCCAATTCAACTCCTTCTTGGTGATATTCCGTCTTTCACTCTCTTATGCTATTCAATAATGTTAATAGTCTATTGTACCATACTTATTTATGTGAGCAACAACTAATTCACGTCTCTAACATCTCTTTACTCATGAGAACTATAAATATGAATCTCATACAAATCATTGTAAGGTCTTAAAAAAATGTATTTATCAAAAAGTTTTACGATAAGAGAACAATATGCAATGATAAATTTTAGTACAGAAAAGGACAATAAATCCATGTTCTATGATAAGAGAACAATATGCAATGATAAATTTTAGTACAAAAAATCACAATAAATCCATGTTTTAACTAGTTCTTGAGACTTTTTTATAATTACATTCATTATTTAGAATCTCATAATTATTTTTCCTAAATTATTTAACAGTAACCACCAATGTCTCCTTTCCTTTTTCTCAAAACTCTTCACCTACCTGCTAATTACTTTGACCATGGCAATCTCAATCCAATAGTGACGAGGAAATAAAATCATTAATCTCCATCATGAATCTCTACATTACAAGAAGGGGTAAGTTTCTATTATTTCTTTTTTAAAAGAAGGACTTGCCCTGGTGTCATTGCTTCACATCAAATCAAACAGAGGAAACGCCATTATTACATAGTTTCTTTTTGTAATGAATATATTTTGCATGTGGTTTGAGATTCAGTAAAGCCCCTTGAGCAAAAAAAAAAAAGATTCAGTAAAGCCCCACAACCAGAACTGAATTGACTCCATTAATTTAAACCCCACCACTGTGTTGAGCAAGGGCGGATCTAGGTATATGATGGGGAGGCAATTGTTCATCCTTAAATTAGGGAATTGGGGTTTTTTTAAAAAAAAAAATTAATACATGTTTGAATGATTTCCCACCCTTAAATTAAGTTACTACCCTTAATACATCAAGACTACACTTCGTAATCGGATGGAGGATAAATGGTTGAATAATTGTTTAGTGTCTTATATTGAAAAAGATGTATCTAATAGCATTGATAATAAGGCAATTATGATGGAATTCCAAAAAATAAGGCATAGAAGGATGACATTGTAATTATTTTTATTGTAATATACTTTTGTTATTAAAATATATGTATTTGAACTTATTGAGCGCCCACCCTTCATTATAATTTATGTAGATGCATTTCTAACAGTACTTGGCCTTGCTTTTGTAAATAACAGGTTTGTAAAATAATTTTTTATCTTATTACATCATCAGTATTCACTTGATTTCATGAATATTTTTTTGATATTTTTTTCTTATTTATATTTTTTAATGCATTTTGAAACTTTCCTTTAAAACAAAATTCGGACGCGCTACCCCTGAATCCCCCGTTAATGGTACCCCTTCAGTAATTTTCTAAATCCACCCTCGTTGAGTATCAATAATTGTGAATGTTTGAAGAGAAGCTTTAACATATGAGGCGATTAAAGGACAAGAGAAAGACCAGTGTCCTTGTAACTTAGTGGAATAAAAGTTCTCTTGGAAATAAAAAGGTCCATGATTTGATCTCACTTATAATTTTTTTTTTGTTTAAAAAAAATCATAAAAATATTAGTAATAATTTTCAGAATAAAATGGTCCATGAAAAATTGGAAAGACATTTGTATAACTTGTTCATAACAAAAATAGACCAATCTAAAGATATGTATATATAGAGAGAGAATGAAGGGGTGGCGAGTAGTGTCGGTGCTTTATTAAATTAACGTTTGTCTTCATCCTTGTGAACGCAAGCTTTTAAAAAAAAAAAAAAATCCCTGTGAACAGAAACTTCAAATCAATACTATCATTATTTTTTACAACTTGGCTTTGAATTAATTTTGTATGTTTGTATACCATGTGCAGGTCAGTAAGCCCACCATTAATGTCCTCATCTGTAATAATATTTTATAGACTTTTTTTTATCATGAATATCATATCAGAATCTTTAATTTCCTTTTTTTAATGTGAAGGATGTGATATATTACTTTAAATTAGCGGTGCATTTATATATCATACCAAGTGTCTGTGTGGTTGTGCCAAGAAAGAAGCTGATTATATTTACAAGCTGAAAGAGAATTTGGAGTCACTGAAAGAAAAATGGGAACATCTCCAAAGCATGAAAGAGGACTTGACGACAAGAGTTGATGAAGCTGAGAGCACAGGAGGGATGTAAAGAGCACAAGAAATCAATATATGGCTGCAAAACGTTGACAACATTCAACAACAGGTATTTTGCATCGAAGTTGTTATTTCTTTTTAAAATTTTCTCATTAGTTAAATTTTGAAGTGTTTCTTACATGATGAGTAGTCATCAATCAACATGATCCAGAAAAATTCAGAAAGTATAGTATGGACTTTAGAGAAAGGAAACAAGAAAAATAATAGAAGTAGAAGACTGGAGTAAATTAAACTCATTCCTTAAAACTCTAAAATCCATTTGTATTCACATTACAACATAAGGCTGCAAGAACATTCTTACTAAAATATAAATGATTTTAATTTGATATGGTAATAGGTTGGGGTTTAAAAACTAACTTTTGGCCGGATAGATGAAAATTGAAATATATGAAGGATATTTGCATAACGTATATTTAATTTCAATAAAGGTTTATATAGTATGTTTTCAAAAATAGGGGAGGGTTACTATAATTTATGTAAAATAGAAGGTTCTTAAAGTATTTTATTCAATTTTTTAATGTTTAAACTCACCAAAAAAAAAATCAGTTAGGAATTTAGTAAAAGAAGGGATAGATTGAATAATATAATTTGTTAATTTTTATTCTATATTTTTGTTATGCTTTAGGGTTTAAGTGCAATTTTAGCAACAAAGCATTTTACCATGAGTCGAGCATAATCAAGTTTTCTAGGGTGTAAAAGTAAACATAATCTCTTAAGAACGGACCAATTTTAGCGATTCTGTTAAATTAGTTTAAACTTCCATCTCTTTTTTATGTGGGACCCACTCATTCTCCCTTCTACTTTATAGAACATAGGCATTTACAGAATTGCTAAAATTGTTTATAAAAGATCGTGTCTATTTTTATTCATTTAAAACTTAATTGTACTAGAAGCTCATAACAAAAAACTTGGTTGTTGAAATTGCACCTTAATAATATATTTTAATATAATATTTATGCACATATTATTTAAACATTTTTAAATCTATAATTAAAATTATTTAATTGGAGAGAGTTCAAACAATTAGCTTATTAGGATAGTTAATAAGCTTATATTCTTTTTTTTCTCGAAATAATAAGCTTATATTCCCCTGACCACATCTCACATGTTTCATGGTCTTGAGTTGGGACCACACATTGCGCCATCTCACACGCAAAGAAACCTCTTTCTTTGTATTACTTCTTAACTTCAAATTTATGTTTTGGTGCTTTGAGGTATTCCGGCTATTATGCCTCCTCTCTAGTTGACAAAAGGTCTGTTTGGTTAAAAAGGTGGGTATGGAGGGGAGGAGATAGAAGGAACATGTAGATTGCTACTTTGATTGGTTTGATTGGTGGGGGTGGAGGTGGGGGTTTTTAATTCTTCGTTGTTTGATTTAAGATGGGATGAGAAAGGAGAATGATGACAATTTATCATTCTACCCTAATATATTTAGTTATATTTTTATTTATATATTACGTAAATTAATTTATTTTGATTGCACTTATTAAGGAGGATTTCATCAATGTATAAGATTAAAAATGATATTTTAGAAAACCAACATATATTTATTATAAATAACTAACTGAACTAATTTTTTTAAAATCCATAAATTAGTAATTTAGCAATAATATAAGGATTGGATTTAGTATTAAAATCACATAATGCTACTAAATTCATAGAGATAATAGTTCATACCAAATCGATCAGTAAGTAGATGTCAAAAGAGCAGGTGAGATGTCAAACAAATTCAAAAGGTATCCTCACTTTTGATCATTATAATCCATTATTTCAGATTTATGTTTAATTATTACTCATCACCGTTTGGCGTTCAAGCACCATCTATGAGGACGAAAACGAGTTTATTCTGAGCTGAGTGTTCCTCAACATCTCGTCCCAGATCTGTTAACCTTCAGTGCTGTAATGAAATGGCTCTATCTTCCTTTATCGGAGGCATAGGGGGTGCTGCTAAGTGCGTTCTAAAAGAAGCTGAGTTCGTCTTTGATTTGGAAAAAAATCTGGAGTTGCTGAAAGTTGAAAGGAAGAAGCTTGAAGAAATTAAGAAAGATGTGGAAGAACAAATTGAAGAAGCTCGTCGAAAAAATCCAGAGGTGAAAATATGTCACCGACTCAATGGTTGGCTGGAACGAGTTGAAGCCATTCAACAGGTCGGTCATTTCTTCTTCAAGTTATAATGATTTCCTTTCAAAAAGAAAATATCTATTTTATGCAATCAAGGAAGAATAAAAAAGTATATGAATTTCAACGCTCTTAGAGATAATTAACAAATAGTAGACAAAATTAGGAATAATGATAATATATCATATCATTAACTTCAATTAAATTTCTTCGTGTCGTAATATTTTCCAACATTAATTATAATGTTTACATACGTACAGAGTATAATATATAGATCAGGCATTTATTTTTGTGTAAATATTTTGCTAAACAAGTCTTTGCTGATTTTCTTAATATGGTGAATATCAAAGTTGGAATGTATGCAAAGATATTTTAATCAAAGTTGACCCATCATACTCCATAAATAAATTAATAGAAGATTATGCACCTAATTAGCAACCTGATATTAACAGGTAATAGGAGATATTGAAGTTCAAGGAGACCGAGAAATTCAAAACAAATGCCTCTGTAACTGGTGCCCAATGAATTGCATGTCAAGCTACAAGTTAGGAAAGAATGTTGCTAAAGTGCTTGAGGATGTAGATAAATTAGCAACTGAGAGGAACAACTTCGGTGAGAGGGATTTTATAATTCCTCATAAAGTATTACCCATAGCAACTGAGATGCCTCTGGATCAATTAGTGGGATCAGATTTGATGTTTAAAAAGGTATGGAAGAGTATTGAAGAAGAGAATGTTGGCATCATTGGTTTGTATGGGATGGGCGGGGCAGGGAAGACTACCTTGTTAAAGAAAATTAACAATGAACTTGTGAAGAGAGGGCTTGGATTTGATTTTGTGATGTGGGTGGTGGTGTCAAAAGAGCCCAACTTGAATAGTATTATGGATAATATCAGAAAATTAGTTGGGATTGAGGATGACATTTGGAATCGTAGTAGTGGTAATCTAGATGAAAAGACAGCAAAGATATATGGAGCCCTCAAACAAAAGAAATTTGTCTTATTATTGGATGACATATGGGATCACTTGGACTTGGAATTAGTGGGAGTGCCGCATCCAAAGGATACTAAATCTAAAGTGTTATTCACAACACGATTAGAAAAGGTGTGCGCAGAAATGCAAGTTCAAAAGAAATTCAAGGTCGAAATTTTAACTGAGAAAGACGCACTTGATTTGTTTTGTATGAAGGTTGGTGAAGACACTCTAAACTCAGACCCATACATTCCAAGGCTAGCAAAAAAGATGGCAAAGGAATGTAAAGGGCTACCCCTTGCATTGATTGTACTAGGAAGTAGCATGGCCGGAGTGAAGAGTGTTGAAGCTTGGGAACATTCAATAAAGAACTTAACAAGTTCTTTCTGGACTGCACCAGATTTGGAGACAAAAGTATACTCTATCCTCAAATATAGCTATGACAAATTGAATGCAATACAAAAACGATGTTTCTTGTACTTTGCATTATACCCAGAGGATTATGAGATTCTAGTTTCCGATCTCATTGATAAATGGATGTGGGAGAAATTTCTTTGTAAAGATATGACAATGAGTGTTGAAGATATACGTGGTCATGGTGAGTCTGTTATTGAAAAGTTGAAGCTTTCGTGCTTGCTAGAAAGCGTTGATGATGTTTTTTTTGTACGTCGTACAGTTAAAATGCATGATGTGATTCGTGACATGGCATTGTGGTTATTACAAGAAGATCATGATAATATGGAACTTGTGAAGAGGATTTTGATCGTAAATGATTGGGAGTCACAAAAAAGTATAGATCCTGCAAAAGTCACAACATTTGTTTCATTGAAAGGGATACACCGTGAGATGGAAGATATTAAATACTTGAAGAGATTAAAAGGCTTGGAACTATACGTCTTTCAACCAAAATCTGTAGACATTGAGGGTTTAACTTCTCTGGAATATCTTTCTTTTCATATCTATGGTGCTAAATTTCTAGAGTTTCCACAGTTACCAGAGTTACCAGAGTTTTGGATCAAAGTGCAGTCCTTGGCAAATTTAAAATTTCTAAGCTTTCAAACTGCTCGTTACAATCATTATGATGAAAAGGGATGGGAGATTCCATTGGGAGTGCTATCATGGGAGATTCCATTGGGAGTGCTATCAAGTCTTCAACAATTGAAAGTGTTTAGACTTGCAGGTGACATCTTGATAAGCAAATTAGAAGAGAGAAGAATTTTAGAAGAGCTGGAGTGCCTGCCAAATATTGAGGAATTACGGATAACTATCCGAACTAGTGATGGCCTAGACAAATTATCCGAGTCAACCAAATTGCAAAGTTGCTTATACTACTTTTCTGCTATTTCTTTCGGCTACTTTTCTGCTATTTCTTCCAGCTACGCTAAGCTGGATCAGAAGCCTTTATTATCATTGCGGTCTATGTCAGGATTAAAGAAGGTGCAGCAAATTATTTTACGTGGCTTGAATATTATAAGCGATTTATACCCTTTTATGCTTGAAACATGTTGGCTAGCCAAGCTCCGAATGGTGTCAATTGATGGGTGTCAAGTAACACATGTGACATGGCTCAAGTATGCTCCACTCCTTCAACGACTTATCATTCATGGATGTGAATCAATGGAAGAAGTGATAAAAGAGGAAGAAGCAATAAAGGATGAGAATGTGGATTCTTCTCTTGTATTCTCTTCTCTTGTCGAGCTGATTTTGGAGAGGTTACCAATACTTAAGAGCATTCACAGGGCACCCTTACCTTTTCCTTCCCTCAAATCCGTTGTCATACATAGGTGTCTAAAGCTGGAAAAGTTACCATTTGATTTCAACTCTGCCAAACATAAGTTGACACTTATCGAAGGAGAACAAAATTGGTGGGACAATTTGAAATGGAATGACCCCACAGCGAAGGACAAATTCCAATCAAAGTTCAGAAGTGTTGACTATTAAGAGGTAAATACATTATTTTAATATATATATATATATATATATATATATATATATATATATAAAATTTAATTTATTTAATCTTTTTTACTTTCATATATAATTATTAGTGCTTTTAACTAATTACCTGCATATGTATGATATCATTGCAGTCTGCAGATGGACTCGCTTATGGGATTGAGCATGTTTCTTTCTCCCGCTTTCTTAATTGTTTGAAGACCTTAGTGTGGCTGAACTTTAATTTATTGTGTGATTTATGTAACACTAAACATGTATTCCCTGCTTCCTAATTAATAATTCTATGTGTGGTTTGTGCTATATCTTTAATTTTTTTTATTTTAAAGTTCCATGAGACCTCTCATTCTTTCAATATCTATCTCTCCTTGTATTTATTCATACTCCATATAATTTTGTTTGGGTAAAGCATGCGTTCGGTTTTCAATATCTGCTTGTCGACGACGCGATGACAATCAAAATATATTTGCAAACCAAATTTAAAAAAGTAAGATAGCCTTTTCAAAAATGCAGATTTTTAAATCAATCAAATAATAAAATAAGAAAAGCATGTCAAGTGAAATTTCGAAAGTATGGCGGAATGGATAAATGAGGGTGCGTGGGTTATATGGGCATGCCAACACGCAGAGAAATGGTGAAGTATATGAGCAGCATGAGAGGGGTGAGGTGTCCGTTATTCGCATGAAACAGATGTCTCGCTCTTCCTCTGTGTTTTGTGACTTGCTGAACTGATATAAAAAAAGTGAGTGGGCCTACCCATATCAAGAATGGATGGGTAGGGAGAGCTCTTCCTATCTGGATCGGTTCATATTTAATTTTTTTTACATTTTATTTTTTAAAAAATAATTATTTTAATGGGTAAAAAATCAAAAATAAAAATAATTTTTCAACTAACATATTTTTTAAAAATAATTTTTTCATTTAAAAATTGACAGTTAAAAAAATTAAATTTGAACCGTCCAGATTTGATTAGCTCTCCTTACCTATCTTGGGATGCAGGGAAACTGGTTCACTGGTTCAGTGGGGTATATGCTTTGTTGTTCTAATGGATAAAACATGTGCTGAAGGTTTTGATGTTGGGTCGTAGAGGAATAGATAATGATTTGGAATAGTTGTGCGTGAGAGGCACTTGACTTTTCTCTCCAAATGGAGTCTTTGCCCCAAAATGAATTAGTTGAGAAATGAAGGAGTATGGATAATGAATTGGAATGGTTGGGCTGTCTTGGTTATGTAGGGTCCACTCCATAAAAGAATTCAATTTTACCCTCTAAGATTTTTGTTTGCAACTTGATCATTTGCTCACTTAATCGCAAACATTAAATAAATGTGGAAAATTAATCCTTAATTCTATATGAAGATTTTTTTTTTTCTTAATTAGCTTCTCTAGGCCATATAATATCACCTCTAAAATTTCTAGGAAAAAAAAAATTATCCTCTAACTATTTTTCCTTGAATTTCAGATAAAATAGGCCATAAATTCCAAAATATGGCTTTAAAACTATTTAGGCCAAATTTTTTGTATTTAATCCTCTCATAATATTTCTAAATCCTCAAAATAACATTTCATAATTTTCTCCTAATTTTTTTTTTCAAGATCCAAAATAACATTTAATAAAGTAGTCTATTTATCTAGTCTTATTCTTTTACTCCTTGTCCCAAAATTTCAGATATTATTATAGAAACCTTATGAGAGGATACATAGCTTATTGTATAGAGATGTAATGGCTATAGGAACCTTGTGAGAGAATACATAGCTTATTGTATAGAGATGTAATGGGTTTGCTGATTAAAGACTGATTGCTGTAAGGAATAATTGTTTGTCCTGATTTTATACCAAAAGAGAAAGAAAAATAATAGAAGGAAATTGATATGAAAGACTTGATTAGAGACTTCATTAGGTTAAATTTGTAACAACCCGACTTTTCAAAAGCAGTATAATTTTTTTTTTTAAATCATCAGAGTAGAGCATTTGAGCGGAAAAGTAACTGATATATATTTATAAAGTGCCGTAAGTCTGGCTAGATACAACGATACGGTGGCCAGTGTGGTTCAAAGAAATGTACAACAAAGGAAGGCTTCCACGGAACATCGAAAGGAAGTCTTGAGCGGAGCTTCTACGCGGTGCTTGTCTCTCTCCTCGGTCCTCGGTCCTCCCGACCTTGGACGCTATGTTAAGAGCGAGATCCGCACCGGATCTCGGGTAGCGATTAACCTCATATTCATATGCATTACGGATAATCATACTGACAAACAAGCATATCCCAACAAGACATAATCCCTTTGGCAAATGCGTCACACCTAGCAATCGTGTCACACTTAGCGGTCGTTTCACACCTAGCAATCGTTTCACACCTAGCATTTCACACTTAGCAATCGTATCCCAATACCCATGCAAGCATACCAACGGTATATGAACATATCACGAGCTAACAACTACCACATACAATACACCTAGCACATACATGCATACCATAAACATCGAGTTAGTGTTACGGATGCGCGAACGTACATACTTTAAATAAACCGACGAGAATGGCCGGGTAAGTGTCTATCATGGGGGCCTCACCGAGTTCACGGCAACTTAATGGCTTACCCACATGGACTAGCCTTTCCTTGGCACCAAAGCTGTTCTATCATATTTGCATTCAATAAACATACCATAACAATACACATAGCACATATATGTATACCATAAACATGAGAGTTAATGTTACAGTACGCGGACGTACCTTCGTTGATGTTATTCTAGCACGTTTTACGAAAAACAACGAAACGTCCAACAGTGGCACGTCGGACAGCATAACAGCAGCAAATCAGGATTTCTGACGTCCTATAAGAGTAATATCACTTTCATTAGTGATTTGATACTATATCTGGAATTTTAGGTAAAAATTACCATTTTGCCCTTCTACCCCTAATCGGCGGAATTTCATGACACTTAGTTACTCTTACAAATTTTCTTCCCGAAATTTTGCGAACTTGACGCCATTTTGATTTTCGAAAATAAAGACTAAAATAGCCCTCCCATATGATATCAATCATACTTGAAAATTTAAAGGCTATTCTAACATTACTACTCTAACTATCGAAAGAACTACGAAAGCTTAAAGCTCGGTGCAGAAAAACTTACCCAGAGCTTGTGTAATTTTCCAGAGCCTCTCTCTCTAAAATCCTCTCTCTAGAATCGGTTTTGCTCTTCAAAATGGTGTGAGAAATGAAGAGGAAACTTGGCTATTTATAGAAGAAAATGTGACACTATTCACTACTTTTTCATATCGGATATCGGCGCCGGATCGCACTTTGCCACATGTCACGATCCTCACCGGGCCACTTGGCAGCAGACATCATCATTTAAAGCCATGATGTCATGGTGGTGATGTCACTTACTTCCTCAAGAAGGCGTCTTCTAGATAAGTTTCGATCGGTGTCCGAATCACGTACTTTCGGAGAAATCTCAAAATTCGGTTAACTAACTTTGAAAATCTCCTCTTACTTACTAGAAATGTCTATTCTAATCTAAACCTTGATTCCATACAGGGCATTCCGTGTTCGTAGAAGTTTCTCGAAAACGTGTCCGAACGCGTCAGGTTTGAACACATTTACGAAATCACCAATCTCTTGGAAATAATTCACTGATTCCAAATATGTCCATATAAATTCAAACTCATTCCTAGATGTTGAGTTAGAATTTATTTTCTTTAAATCCAAAGATATGCCTATATGCATTTTTCCCTATTTCGTTTTATTAGAAAAAAGCACAAACGGCTTCAGAATTAACTTCCGCAAGAGTTTAACGGAAGATAAAATTCCAGCGATCAATATTCTACCACGACTTTGGAAATCTCATTCCTAGATCTCTAGATAGGATCCGTTTCCTAATTTCTAAATTACTATTCACATTTTTTTGCTTTAATTAATTATATTAATAAAATATTACAACTTGCATATTACATTGATTAAAATTCTTATCTTCTTCCATTTCTAAGATTTTGTCCAGCCAAAAATCTGATCCTTTTCTTTAATTTTCGTTTTTATATTTTATTTAATATAAAATAATTATTTAATAATTATTTTATATAATTTCTTACATAATTTTCCAATTGGTCCAAATTTGTATTTAGGCTTAAAAATACCTAAACTCATCTATTTTTCTCAAAAATTTCCAATTAATTAGTAAATATGTTTTTACTAATTCTTGGCCAAAAACCACTAATTTTAGGGTTTTACATAATTATCTCTACGGGGTATTTATAACCCATAATGTGTTTAGGGACCTATTTGCAAATCTTCAAACGTCTTAGGGACCTAATTGCAAATTATCCTTTTCAAGGAAATTACCTAAGTCAGATTTGAGGGTATTACATTTCTCCCCCCATTAAACAAAATTTCGTCCTCGAAATTTGTACTCTACCATCTAAGCTTTGTACTATCCAAACTTCGTCTACTCGGACTTTGGACTCACGCGTCGGATCCTTACTTTGTCACTTTCTTTGCTCCTCTTGATAATCGAGAATTCGCTTTGGTTTGACCATAAAGATCTGTCATATCGTACCTTGATATATAGTGTCTCCGTGGTTCATACACGCGGTCAACACCACAAATACCAAAATGTCTCCTTGGACTACACCATGGCAACACAAGATACTTTAAATGTTTCCATGGTTCCCACACACCATGATAACACAAAATACCTCCTACTTAATGACACGATCACGGTCAAATACGGAACATGTGTCTAAGATCTAATTCGTAATACGGACTATACATTCACCACGTCCTCTGCCTCGGCCTCTGCCTCGGCCTCTGGGAGCAACTGCTCCTCTTACTTTTGCCATGTCGCGTTCTTTTTCTTTTACTAAGGGAAAAACGTTAGATAGGGAGTACAACGATGATCATATCATAATTTCTATCGCACTTCATATCTATACTACTAACGAATAGACACCAAACAACATGTCCCTCGTTCGAATTCCGTTGGTTCGTTCTTCTTAGAAACAGTACGGAAACACGTATCCAAAGTTCCTATACATGAGTCAAATACTGCATGTACTTATCATTATTGGTCTCGGAGTCTCATCCAGGCGTGGCCTATGCGGTTATCGAGTGATCGAGGCCGATATCGAGTTATCGGAGGCGATATCGAGCTATCGAGCTATCGGAGGGCGATATCGAGCTATCGGAGCGATATCGAGCTATCAAAGGCGATATCGGGGTTATCGAAGCCCGATATCGGGATGATCAAAATTGATGTACCGACGAAAGTGGTACAGGTTCGAAATGGTATACCGGAATAAGGTGGTACAGACCTTAGGCTATATCGGTACTCATTTTCAAATTATGCTCCAAGTTTAAAAGGCTTTTGAACATAACTCCGTTATCCGAGAGAATGGCCGGGTGAGTGTCTACCATGGGGGCCTCACCGACTTATACGGTGACTCAATGGCATACCCACGTAGACTAGCCTTGCCTTCGGCACCAAACTGTCCGTAATAACATATTTAAATTCGTGCCAGGACTACTGCTCTGATACCAAATGTAACAACCCGACTTTTCAAAAGCAGTATAATTTTCCAGATAATAAATATCCGGGTATTACATTTCTCCCCCCGTTAAATAAAATTTCGTCCTCGAAATTTACGCGTATCACCTCAGAGAAATAACTTAGACCTTTTGTCTAACCCTTGTCCATGCATACTTACTTAGTATGCATCCCAACATTCCAACTGGTACTTCGGTTACATACGGGACTCACATGTCCATTCTTCGTGCTCTCTAGCCGTTGCACTAACCGGACTTGAACCATACGCTACGGATACTTATTCTATCGAGAACATTCTTAGATCATTTATTTCAGTGACCCGAGAAATCGTTTCGGCTTGATTATAAAGTTTTTATCATGTTTTGGGTTGATATATAGTGTTTCCGTGGTGTCACAATACCACGTACTTTATATATATTGCTTAGTGGCGCCCATAACACCGCGTACTTTAGTGTTTTAGCGTTTAGTGGCGCCCATAACACCGCGTACGTAAGTGTTTAGTGGCACCCATAATACCGCGTACTACACATTCATCATGTCGTATTTCGATATCTTGTATCACCGTGGTTCCCATACACATGGCAATACCATATATCTCGTACTCATGGATATCACGTCGTACTTGATATATTATGTCCCATGGTTCCCATACACCGTGGTAACATAAGATACTTTAGACTTAATGATACTATCGGGATTTTTATGATAATGATTATTACTATGTTATGTGTGGATTGGTTTGACCTTAAGAGACTTGAGAGTGGTAAGTCATCACTTGTTTGTCATCTTTGCTGACTAGACATATCCCGATCCATTCCTATTGGTACCATTATACAATCTACTTGGATTTGGGATAACCAATTTCTTGGTGTTGTGACCAACTTCTCTTCCAATTCATGAATTCTTGTCTCACAGTCTTGCTCTACACAAATGATTTTACTCGTGAGCTTTGTTACGAAAAATTCTTCATGAATCGGCGGTACTATCCCGCTAGACCCAAAACTACATATCGATGTTACTATTTTACGTGCTGGTCGATATTGGATTTATCCGAGGTTGTCTACCTCGTCCCTGCCTTGGCCTTTGCCTCGACCTCTGGGAGTTAGGCTCCTCTTAACTTTGCCATGTCTCGTTCTTATTCCTTCATTTAGGGAAAACGTTAGATTTAGGAAGACGATGATTAGTCTATTGCAGACTTTACCGAACTAGTAATGACCCTACAAACGTTTAGATACCCGCAACATTTCCCTCGCTCGGGATTTCGTTGATTCTTTCCATTCAGCAATGGGTACGGGGAAAAGGATGAAGAGTGGATCTGATCCAGTCTTCCGAAGAGTACAGAAATATACTAGAAATTTTTCAACATGGGTCAAATACCGCATGTCTTTATCTTTGTCGATCTCGAGTTTTGTCAGGTGTGGCCAAGCTTCATATAAGCTCTGCGCTAGGATAGAATTTCCGTTCGGGACAAGCCGGAGATTTTCGAGTTATTTGATACGGGTATCGGCCTAACTTCGGGCGGCGGATATCTTGGATCTGGGTTCAATCCTAACCCCGCCAAATCGGGAACTATACGTCTTCGGGTTCAATCCTAACCCTACTAACTCGGGAACTACTGACATACGCCTTTGGTACATTTTCTTTGGCGGAGGGAACATCATTCATGTCCTCTCGAACATAACACGAGTTATCTCAGTACTCATTTTCAAAATACGCTCCTTTATAGAAAGGCGTTGAACCTAACTCCGTTACTCAAACCTATTGGCCAGGTAGGTGTCTATCATGGGAAGTCTCACCGAGTTGACGGCGACTGAATGACTTACCCACATAGACTAGCCCTTCCTCCTCTTGATAATCGAGAATTCGCTTTGGTTTGACCATAAAGATCCTGTCATATCGTACCTTGATATATAGTGTCTCCCGTGGCTCATACACCGCGGTCAACACCACAAATACCAAAATGTCTCCTTGGACTACACCATGGCAACACAAGATACTTTAAATGTTTCCATGGTTCCCACACACCATGATAACACAAAATACCTCCTACTTAATGACACGATCACGGTCAAATACGGAACATGTGTCTAAGATCTAATTAATACGGACTATACATTCACCACGTCCTGCTGCCTCGGTCTGCGCCTCGGCCTCTGGGAGCAATCGCTCCTCTTACTTTTGCCATGTCGCGTTCTTTTTCTTTTACTAAGGGAAAAACGTTAGATAGGGAGTACAACGATGATCATATCATAATTTCTATCGCACTTCATATCTATACTACTAACGAATAGACACCAGCAACATGTCCCTCGTTCAGAATTCCGTTGGTTCGTTCTTCTTAGAAACGGGTACGGAAACACGTATCCAAAGTTCCTATACATGAGTCAAATCTTGCATGTACTTATCATTATTGGTCTCGGAGTCTCATCCGGCGTGGCCTATGCGGTTATCGAGTGATCGAGAGCGATATCGAGTTATCGGAGGCGATATCGAGCTATCGAGCTATCGGAGGCGATATCGAGGCTATCGGAACCGATATCGAGCTATCAAAGGCGATATCGGGGTTATCGAGCCCGATATCAGGATGATCAAAATTGATGTACCGACAGAAAGTGGTACACCGGTTCAGAATGGTATACCGGAATAAGGTGGTACACCGACCTTAGGCTATATCAGTACTCATTTTCAAATTATGCTCCAAGTTTAAAAGGCTTTTGAACATAACTCCGTTATCCGAACAGAATGGCCAGGTAAGTGTCTACCATGGGGGCCTCACCGACTTATACGGTGACTCAATGGCATACCACGTAGACTAGCCTTGCCTTCGGCACCAAAGCTCATCAGTAATAACATATTTAAATTCGTGCGGGACTCTTGCTACGATACCAAATGTAACAACCCGACTTTTCAAAAGCAGTATAATTTTTTTTTTAAATCATCAGAGTAGAGCATTTGAGCGGAAAAGTAACTGATATATATTTATAAAGTGCCGTAAGTCTGGCTAGATACAACAGCGGTACAGTGACCGTGTGGTTCAAAAGAAATGTACAACAAAAGGGAAGGCTTCCACCGGAACATCGAAAGGAAGTCTTCGAACGGAGCTTCTACGCAGGCTGCTTGTCTCTCTCATCGGTCCTCGGTCCTCCCGACCTTGACGCTATGTTAAGAGCTGAGATCCGCACCGGATCTCAGGTAATAGCAGTCGTTTCACACCTAGCAATCGTTTCACACCTAGCATTTCACACTTAGCAATCGTATCCCAATACCCCGTAAGCATACCAACAGTATATGAACATATCACGAGCTAACAACTACCACATACAATACACCTAGCACATACATGCATACCATAAACATCAGAGTTAGTGTTACAGTACGCGAACGTACATACTTTAAATGCCGAACGAGAATGGCCGGGTAAGTGTCTATCATGGGGCCTCACCGAGTTCACGGCAACTTAATGGCTTACCCACATAGACTAGCCTTTCCTTCGGCACCAAACTGTTCTATCATATTTGCATTCAATAAACATACCATAACAATACACATAGCACATATATGTATACCATAAACATAAGAGTTAATGTTACAGTACGCGGACGTACCTTCGTTGATGTTATTCTAGCACGTTTTACGAAAAACAACGAAACGTCCAACAGTGGCACGTCGGACAGCGTAACAGCAGCAAATCAGGATTTCTGACGTCCTATAAGAGTAATATCACTTTCATTAGTGATTTGATACTATATCTGGCATTTTAGGTAAAAATTACCATTTTGCCCTTCTACCCTGTCAGCGGAATTTCGCCAGCACTTCGTTACTCTTACAAATTTTCTTCCCGAAATTTTGCCAGAACTTCGACGCCATTTTGATTTTCGAAAATAAAGACTAAAATAGCCCTCCCATATGATATCCAATCATACTTGAAAATTTAAAGGCTATTCTAACATTACTACTCTAACTATCGAAAGAACTACGAAAGCTTAAAGCTCGGTACCGAAAAACTTACCCAGAGCTTCGCTGTAATTTTTCCCAGAGCCTCTCTCTCTAAAATCCTCTCTCTAGAATCGGTTTTGCTCTTCAAAATGGTGTGAGAAATGAAGAGGAAACTTGGCTATTTATAGAAGAAAATGTGACACTATTCACTACTTTTTCATATCGGATATCGGCACGGATCGCACTTTGCCACATGTCACGATCCTCACCGGGCCACTTGGCAGCAGACATCATCATTTAAAGCCATGATGTCATGGTGGTGATGTCACTTACTTCCTCAAGAAGTCATCTTACCGATAAGTTTCGATCGATGTCATGAATCGCGTACTTTCGGAGAAATCTCAAAATTCTGGTTAACTAACTTTGAAAATCTCCTCTTACTTACTAGAAATGTCTATTCTGATCTAAACCTTGATTCCATACAGGGCATTCCGTGTTCAGCCGAAGTTTCTCGAAAAACGTGTCCGAACGCGTCCGGTTTCAGAACGCATTTCTGAAATCACCAATCTCTTGGAAATAATTCACTGATTCCAAATATGTCCATATAAATTCAAACTCATTCCTAGATGTTGAGTTAGAATTTATTTTCTTTAAATCCAAAGATATGCCTATATGCATTTTTCCCTATTTCGTTTTATTAGGAAAAAGCACAAACGGCTTCAGAATTAACTTCCGCAAGAGTTTAACGGAAGATAAAATTCCACCGATCAATATTCTACCCCGACTTTGGAAATCCCATTCCTAGATCTCTAGATAGGATCCGTTTCCTAATTTCTAAATTACTATTCACATTTTTTGCTTTAATTAACTATATTAATAAAATATTACAACTTGCATATTACATTGATTAAAATTCTTATCTTCTTCCATTTCTAAGATTTTGTCCAGCCAAAAATCTGATCCTTTTCTTTAATTTTCGTTTTTATATTTTATTTAATATAAAATAATTATTTAATAATTATTTTATATAATTTCTTACATAATTTTCCAATTGGTCCAAATTTGTATTTAGGCTTAAAAATACCTAAACTCATCTATTTTTCTCAAAAATTTCCAATTAATTAGTAAATATGTTTTTACTAATTCTTGGCCAAAAACCACTAATTTTAGGGTTTTACATAGAATTTCCTTTGCTTATGCTTAAGTAATTAGCCCAATATTACTTAATTACTTAATTATCACAAGTTGATAATTTTCTTACTTAGAACACCTCATTACCTTCATACGTTTGAATTAACACTTGTGTTTTCATGCCTCTTTCATTATACTAGAATTTGTGAGGTATTTTGGTCTTTTACCACTTTTTGAGCATTCTTCTATAATTTCTCCAAGTTTGTAACTTAATAAATTACCTAAATTAGGGACAATATCCTTCCCTATTTCAAATAGATTTTTACTTGCTTCTTTTATAGCTTTCACAGGGTATTTATAACCCATAATGTGTTTAGGGACCTATTTGCAAATCTTCAAACGTCTTAGGGACCTAATTGCAAATTATCCTTTTTCAAGGGAAATTACCCTAAGTCAGATTTGAGGGTATTACAAAATTAATCTTCTTTCTTGAAAAATCTCTAAAAGCTACTTGTACTTGGATAACCACAAAACCTACAACTACAAGAACATTATATTATTACTAAATATAACTGAACATTTTTATGTGAATATGATATGGTAATTGGCTTGGTTTTACAAATTGAATTTTAGTTTCCAAATGTAAATAAAATGTGATGATGCATTCAATTAAATTTTTAGCAGAGTAAACTAAACACATCTTACCTCTATTTTATCTTAATCATAATTACTTTCCTTCTATTTTCAAAATCTACTTGAGCTTTTATTGAAATCAAAAGTCAAGTGACACTGTATTCTCTATTTTGAATTATTTCATTTTCAAAAATTTAATTGATCTTTATATCACATGTTTTAGCTTAAAACATCCCTAGTTAACAAAAATTTATTTATTTTTAAATAAAATTTAGTGCATATGTTTTTAAATTTTTTATCATATTATAAAATTGATTAATTTGATAACTTTAGATTTCAAGCATATCAATTCAGTAATTTTTTAAAATGAGTTATAATTTATTAATAAAATACGAGACAAATTGAACAATGCAATTTTTAAATTTTTATTATATATTTATTATTTTTAATATAATATTTCAAAAAATTATTTAAATATTTTTATATCTATAGTTAAAATTATTAAAATTGGAGAGTTCAAACAATTAGATTATTAGGAAACTTAATAATTATAATTTTTTACATAAAGTTTAATTAAAAAAATCATATTATACATTCTTTTATAGAATATTGTGTACTTAAAACTAGACTAAACATTGGTTTCAAAATTAGAGTAAATATCTTTGTAATTTCAGTACAATTGAAGAGAGATACGCGTACTCTATAACTTTTCTTCTAATGAAAGTTCATCTTAATTTGCTTAAGCAAATGCTATTTCTAAATTGAGTCATAATTAAGTGCACAAAAAATCAAATCATAATTAAATATCCAATTTATGAGGAAAAATCCAATCTTATATTCTCATTCTTAACCACGGCTTCTTCTTCATCATCTTCTTGTGCTTTCTGCTTTAGGTATTATAGCTACACCTAAACATTTCATTCTTAAGCTTTGAATCTTTATTTAAGGTTGATACCTATTTAGCTAAAGTTCAACTGGTGCGAACGTCAAGACCACTCAAAATTCTGACGGCAAAGTAGACGTTTCAACTTCACAACGTGAGGCCACAAGACTTCCTACTATTATATATTCTTCACGCACTCACAGCCAGATCCGCCAAGTAATTCAAGAGTTGAAAAGAACATCATACAGGTCATTAATTTCACAGTGGTCTCATATGATTTGAAGTTTCTTTGTGGACATATATTTTGTTGATTGTGATCGCTGTAATGATCCCACAAAGGCCAGTTTATGTCTGCACAATCTATTATGTATCTTTATCAAAGATCAGTCTAATGTTTCTTATTGACATAACATGTTTTGTGCTCACTGTTGGTGTTCTGTAGTTGTTCATGTAGGGTGCTAAGTGTTATCAATAGGTGCTTTGATATCGACTATTAGGTCCCTAAATCTGGAAGTATAAAAAACGGAAGACAAATGGAAAAGAGGAAGATAATTCTATTAGGGAATGAGACAAGTATCTCACTCTCACACTCTAACAGACCAAAGATAAATCTTCTAAATATAATATTCAACAAGAATCTCACTTGAATAAATTTTAGAAGCCAAGGAGGATCTCCAATACTGAAAGGATAATATAATATTCACTTGTATAAAATGTGTTATACATGTGCTTAACTGTATTTGTATCATATAGGCCCAAAATGGTTGTTCTAGGATCTCGGGAGCAATTGTGTATTCATGATCAGGTGAGTCTACTTCGGGGAAAGACACAAACAAATGCTTGCCAGTTACTCTGCCGAAGGAGTGGCAAGAATGGCAAGCGTCGATGTAACCATAACGATCTTGTCCTTGGTAATTTCTTATTTTCTATGCATCTGGGTGCTTTTATTTTAAGTAATATCATTCCTGTTTTTGTGCATTATAGGATGTTTTAGCACATTGACATTAAGATTTAGACTAACCTGACATTGTAATTTTGATGTTATTCTAGAATACTCAAAGAAAAACCCCCATCTCGGAGAAGAACCTATAGATATTGAGGACTTAGTGAACATTGGAAAAAGATTTGGGCCGTAGGTTTCAGCTGCCAAAATCAGAATGTTTAAATTTGATTGTTTTATGCTACTCAAAATCAGAATGTTTAAATTTGATTGTTTTATGCTACTTTGCTTCTTTATTTTCTTTCTTTCCAACTCACTGAAATTGTGAAGTTCTTGGGCTCTCATTTGTTTCACATTGCTTGTCTTTACCTCAGGTGTCCTTACTACTTATCAAAAGAACTCCACCAGGCTGCTGATATAGTGTTTGCACCATACAACTATCTTATTGATCGTGGGTATAGGAAATCTCTGAATATTTCTTGGAATGATAGCATACTCATATTTGATGAGGCTCACAACCTAGTAAGAATATATATAACAAAGTTGTGACTGGACGGTCTGATTTTCTCCATAGGTAGAACTCTGAAGTCTTTGTGCTACACTGCTACTCATTTGTTTTGTTCTTGTAAAAAAGTATTTGAATGTGTGTTTGTGTTGTATCCTTATTAAATAACAAAGAATTAATTTCATGAGATAATAATTAAATATAATAACTAACTTGAATAACCAATTCTTAAGATAGTAACTAATTTAAAATTTAAACAACTGACTAAAATTTATCACATATTCATACAGTCCTTTTCACTGCAGTGTTCTTCATTTTTTATTTATGCAGGAAAGCTTATGCGCTGATGCTGCCTCTTTTGACTTGCCTTCTTGGCTTCTAACAGCTTGCATTTCTGAGGCTCAAAGTTGGGTTGATCTTTGTATAGACAGAAGAGACAAATGAAATGATAAGTCGCGGAATCCAGATGATTTTGCTATCCTTAAAGGTGAACTTGATTCTCAGAGTATGCTCTTGAAGGTTCCTATTTCTATAGGATTATCAAGATGCTTGTTTTCATAACATTATTGAGGGCAAGCTGTACAATCTAAAGCTTGCTTGTGCTTACTGGCTATATTTGTTTTGAGGCAGGAAACTACATGCATATGACATTCCCCATGCTCTAAATTTTTATCTATAATTTGAGGATCAATTGCGGTGTTTTTGCTGGCTTCATTGTCAATATTTTATTATATTGCAGATGTAGATTTGCTTACAATACTCTTTTCTTTCTTGCAGCACTTCTACTAGAACTTGAAAAGCGAATTGCTGACGTACCTATTGAATCCAAAGAATTGGGATACACCAAACCTGGACCTTATATCTATGAATTTTTCTCTGATCTTAATATCACTCATAAGACAGCTTCTAAGCTTAAGCGTACAATTGAAGAAGCTGGGATCCTTCTTGAGGAAGATAATCAGCAGAAGGCAAATAGCACCATTTTCAGGCTGGACAATATAAGTGACATCATTGGCATTGTTTTCAGGGATGAAGGCACTGCTCATGCAAAATACTTAAGGTAATAATCCGGAATCACATGAAATTATAGTTACACCTCAGGTGGATTTGCTTGTTTCATTGCTTCATACATGATAGAGTACCAAGCCGGAAATCACGTGCGGTTAATTTAGGGGATTGAATTAACCTGATTTTGTTTTATTAATATTTATTTTAGTTGTTTTACTAGTGGTTTTAGTGGTTTGTTAAGTGCTCAGCAAGGTTAGGATTAAGGGAGTTAGTTAGGATTATATGCTGAGTCAAAGTATTTTATTTATTGAATTAAATGTATTCAATATGTTATTTTTATGAGTCGTGGTTAGTGGTCCTAAATTTTTGGGAGTCATGGTTATTCTTTTTATCTATAAATAGTGACTTAAAGTAGTCTGGAAAATATATGAAAATTAGTAGAGAATTACTTATTTGATTACGGGAGATTCTCCTGTGCTTTAGTAGTCCGATAGGTTACTGATTTTTACTCATCTGTCTATTAAAGATTTACCATATTCTTTATTATATTATGAGATTAGATTCTGATTTCATAATATGATAAAGATTTATCTTTTTAATTTCTATCCTCTTCTTCTTTTATATTTCCTAAAAAAATCGGTCTCTACCAACCAATACATGATAGTTAATGTTGTTTGTCTAGATTTATCTTCTTTCCACTATGATTTCTAATTTTAAAGCTGGTTTTTGGCACATTGAAGGTTCATGTGAAGGAGGTTGATGCAAAAGCTGCTGATAACGTTAAAGGTAATTCGGTATTTATAATAGTAGATTGCAAGAACTATGATGGTTAAATTTAATGCTAGAACAGGGCACCTGTGATATGGATGTATAGTAATTGTTGAATTTGCTGGAGAAAAAAGCATGTGACTTCTGGTGTTGAATATGGTTATATAATTGTGTGCACATGGTATCTGTACAAGAGAAACTGAATAATTTCAGAAAATTATTGACTCCAAAATTTCTTATTTCATTCAGGATACTAGTAGCTTTATTTGAGGGGGTTAGGCCACAGAAGTTCAGTAATCAGCTTCTTCCAGAAAAGGAAACAAACAGGATAAATATATATTAGACTCATGAAATAGGAAATGAATAAGAAATGAACATTACTTGACTTCAGCTCATTAATCTGCAATAAACCATCACGATTTTGGCCACGAATGTCCATGAATCATACCCAGCAAATATCCCATATGTTTCTTCCCAAGACTCATGGGATTCCAGCATAAACAAAAGAGATAGCGAAAGGGAATCCCTTTTCTATAGTATATACCAGAAAGTTTGATTTGGCCTTTTTATTCTCGCTGCATTACCTTTCTGTTCAAACTGTTCAAACTATAGTCTATATTACAATACAATAGATATAATCAAGGTTAGTTGTCCCTTTTTATGCTTTAAAGTTTAAACTCTCTGAACTATAGTCTATAACCTTATTATTGAAGATACCCTTTCCATTCTGTGGGCACTGAAAGTTGTTTTTCATAGAACTATGTCATGCTGCAAGTGTAGATATCCCTTTAACATTCTGTTATTACGACTTAAAATTTTGATGCTGTAGGTAAAGCTTCAAGGGTCCTTAGTTGGTGGTGCTTTAATCCAGGAATAGCTATGGAAGTTTTTCCTAAGTTGGGTGTTGGCTCTGTTATATTGACATCTGGCACATTATCTCCGATGCAATCTTTTGCTCAGGAGCTGAAAATGTTAGAATCATTTTGTTAGTTGTATTTTATCTGAAATATATTTGGCGTCTCATTTTTAAGACCGGACAAATTAGTATACACGGTCTTAAAAGTTAACCTTTAAGACCGGTCTTTCTATAACTCCGGTCTTAACATTAATTAATTTTTTATTTAAACTTTAGTACCGGCCTGATTTTATGTCCGGTCTTAAAAGTAAACCTTTAAGACCGGTCTTTCTATAACTCTGGTCTTAACATTAATTAATTTTTTATTTAAACTTTAGTACCGGCCTGATTTTATGTCCGGTCTTAAAAGTTAACCTTTAAGACCGGTCTTTCTATAACTTTGGTCTTAACATTAATTAATTTTTTATTTAAACTTTAGTACCGGCCTGATTTTATGTTCGGTCTTAAAAGTCTAACTTTTAAGACCGGTCTTTCTGTAACTCCGGTCTTAAAAATAATTAATTTTTTATTTAAACTTTAGTACCGGCCGTAATTTAAGTTCGGTCTTAAAAGACTTACTTTTAAGACCTGCTATTATATACGTTCGGTCTTAAAAATTTAATACCTTTATATTTAAATTTTTCCGTATTATTTTGGAGTGTAGAAAATATAAGATTGGTTGCATGAGATTTCTCCATAAAGTAATTGATATTTCTATTTTTTTAATAACATTTTTAAGACCGGTTGTTTTTTTAACAGGTTTGGATAAGACCTATGAAAAAATGATTCGGTATAAGAAGTTCTTTATATTTACAAAACTGTCACCGGTCATATCTTTAAGACCGGGCCATAGATAGTCCGGTCTAAATGAGGCGGTCTTAAAAGCCTTTTTCGTATAAGAAGTTCTTTATATTTACAAAACTGCCACCAGTCATACCTTTAAGATCGGTGCGTCGATAATCCGGTCCAAATGAAGCGATCTTAAAGCCCTTTTTTGCACTAGTGAGTATTCATCCTAAAGGCTAGGGGGTATGTTCATTTTTAAGACAATTTATACAGTTGAAGTTTAATTTGAGTGATTTAAATTTTTATTTTAAAAAATTGATAACATAAACTTTTATTGTTTTTTGTAGCTCTAAATAAAATGAAACAATAAATTAAAAAGTGAATTTGAATTATTTAGCTTTTATTGAATGGATATGAATCTTTTATTTATCTTTATCAACGAATAGGCAATACTAGCTTGATGATCGTTTTGTGAAAATAGCTGGGAAGGTGAGGACCTTTTTTATATATATATATATATATATATATATATAAGAAAATTTAGGTGGGGATAGACATCGGTAACCTACTAGGAGTAGGGCATGCCTATAGAAGTACTTACAGATCGTTTACCAACGAGGCCCACCAACAAATTGTGAGGACCCATTTTATATCTTGGTTGGTATGTTAGAATTAAGATGGGGTCAGTGACATAGATTTTTGGGAAAATTACGCTCAGGTCCCAAGGAAAGAAAAAAATTACAAAAAAGTCCATTGAAATCACAAAATTACAGATAAGTCTCAAGGGACTTTTTGTTGTAAATACATGCATTTCCTGTTGCAAATACATGCATTTCCTATTGTAAATGGTTTGGGACTTTTTTGATATTATTTCTATGAAATTAAAATCCAGGTTTTTAAATGTTGTTGTATGTAATACCCTAAAAATCTATATCATAATTTGGTAAAATTATGCCTATAGAAAGTAGGTGAATATGATGTATCAAATATTAAGTAATAATTAGCTTATTTTCCAAAGGAAAATCTCTGAGGGAAAAAGAACTATGGGGTCAAAATGACCAAAATGCCCCTAAGGGACATAAATAACTTAGGAAAATTATGAAAAATCCTAAAAGGCAGTAAAATGACCAAGTGAATTAGGAGAATATAGTATCTCTAATTATGGTAATTTAATAAATTATGAGCTTGGAGAAATTGTATAAGAATGTCCAAAAGGTAATAAAAGACCAAAATACCCTTACAAATTATAGAATAATGTAAGAGGCATGGAAATACTAAGGTTAATGCAAGAGTATGAAGGTAATGAGGCATTGTAATTAAGAAAATTATCAACAAGTGATAAAAGAGTAATTAAGTAATATTGGGCTAATTACTTAAGCATAAGCAAAGGAAATTCGTGAGATAATTATGTAAAGCTCAAAAATTAGTAGAAAATGGTTGAAAATTAGTAAAAGTATATTTACTAATTAATTGGAAATTTTTGAGAAAAATAGTTGAGTTTAGGTATTTTTAAGCCTAAATGCAAGAATGGACCAATAGGAAAATTTTGTAAAAAATTATGTGAAAATAATTATTTAATTAATTAAATAATTAATTAAATAATTAATAAAAAAAATAATAAATAAAAAACGAAAAAAAAGGGGCAGAGAAAAAAAAATGAAGAAAGAAAAAAAAATGAAAAATGAAATAGGAAATAGGAAATAAATTATGCAAGTTGCCATTAAAATAATATTATAATTAATTAAAGTAAAGAAATGTGAATAGTAATTTAGAAATTAGGAAATGGATCTTATCTAGAGATCTAGGAATGAGATTTCCAAAGTCAGGGTAGAATATTGATCAGTGGAATTTTATCTTCCGTTAGACTCTTCCGGAAGTAAATTCTGAAGCCGTTTGTGCATTTTCCTAATAAAACAAAATAGGGAAAATGCAGATAGGCATATTTTTGGATATGAAGAAAATAAATTCTAACTCAACATCTAGGAATGAGTTTGAATTTATATGGACATATTTGGAATCAGTGAATTTTTCTGAGGAAGTTGGTGATTCCAGAAATACGTTTCGACACCGGACACGTTCGGACACGTTTTTCGAGAAAACTTCAACTGGACTGTTGGAGCCCTATATGGGATCAAAATTTAGGTTAACTTGGACATTTCTAGTAAGTGAGGAAATGGTTTCAAAGTTGTAAATCCAGAAGTTTGAGATTTCTCCGAAATCACGCGAATCGGGTACCGATCGGGGAAATTCTATTAGACCGGGCATAAAGCAAGTTTGAGTCATCACTTGGAACCAATCATTTTGTACCACAACAGCTATGTTAAGTCGACCAAAGTGTTTCCATGGACAAGAATTTACCACCATTTAAGCCTTAATTTACATGGTTATTAAGTAGGAAAAAATTACAAGATAAGGAAAAGGAGAAATTACACAAATGGCCCAATCTTTGCCTATATAAAGGCATGACTTCTCTTCAAAATCCTCACACCCCTTCTCACTAAGAGAGACCGAAATCTAGAGAGAGAAGCTCTGGAAAATTTCTACGGGAAGTTCTTTAACGGGTAAGTCCTTCGGTCTTTAGCTCTTTAGTTCGGTAGTTAGTAGAATTGTTAGATGGTTTTAGTAAGTAGGGAGTGAGATTCCTACTATTGTTTAGGCCTCATTGCATTGAAAGATGCCTGAAGAGGTAAAACTTGGTAGGGATCGAGTCCCCGAAAAGTTGGAGATTAAGTAGCGAAGTGCTGGCGAAATTCCGCCAATTAGGAGTAGAAGGGCAAAATGGTAATTTTTACCTAAAATGCCAGATGGAGTATCAAATCACTAATAGAAGTGATATTACTCTTATAGGACGTCAGAAATCCTAGTTTGCTGCCGTTACGCTGTCCAACTTGCCGTTGTCGGACAAACCGCTGTTTTCCGTCAGAAAGTACGCTTTCGCGAAACATCTACGTACGCCAACGAAGGTACGTTCGCAAGATTGTAACACTAATCTAGTGCTGCTCATATACATATATGTGATAGGTACATTCACGGATAGAGATTCTGTTAGGGGTCACCGAGATACATTCACAGTTAGAGACTTTGTTGTGGTTACCGATTATGCATACAGGCCACACGGTTATAGTTGTAGTAATACCGCGAGTTTTCCTAGCACCGAGGACAGGACCGATCATCGTGGGCACCGTTTTTGTGCAAGGCTATTATTGTGTAGGACTTATACGTCGCTTTTAACGCTTATGTTCATGCATTGTCACAATCATGCAATCATGCATCTCGCTATATGCATAAGTGATATGTTCTTTGTTATGTTTTGAATATCTGTCATCCGTATACTGTGTTTTATTTGAGCATAAGGTTAGCATTACCCGAGATTCAATTCGATAAATTGAATCTCGGCTATAGCTTCGTGGTCAGGAGGACCACGGATCGGAGATCGAGGCAAGGCCGCACGAGTAGGCTCATAGTTGGAGGGCATGTAGCACGAGTGAGCTCGAGACTGAGATGTCACTTTATCGTTTTCCGTAATTACCTCTGAGAACAATAGGATGATGTATCAATACTCTGTTACACTATGGTTCATGTTTTGTTATGATCAGTTACTCTTTCGCTCCATTGCTCTACTCTGATTGGAAAAAAAAAAATTCCGCTTTAGAAAATGAGATGTTGCATTGTAAATACATGCATTTCCTATTGTAAATGGTCAGGTGTTTAAATGTTGTTGTAAATATATGCATTTCCTGTTGTTAATGGTTTGAGACTTTTTTGATATTATTTGTATGGAATTAAAATTCAGGTTTTTAAATGTTGTTGTAAATACATGCATTTCCTGTTGTAAATACATACATTTCCTCTTGTAAATGGTCAGGTGTTTAAATGTTGTTGTAAATATATGCATTTCCTGTTGTAAGTACATGCATTTCCTATTGTTAATACAAATAATATCAAAAAGTCCCTTGGGACTTCGATTTACAACAGGAAATGTATATATTTACAACAACATTTAAACACATGACCATTTACAACAGGAAATGCATGTATTTACAACAACATTTAAAAACCTGGATTTTGATTCCAAACAAATAATATCAAAAGAGTCCCAAACCATTTACAACAGGAAATGCATGTATTTACAACAAAAAGTCCCTTGGGACTTCTGTGTAATTTTGTGATTTTAAGAGACTTTTTTGTAATTTTTTTCCTTCCTTGGGACCTGAATGTAATTTTCCCATTTTTTCCCCTTGATTCAGAGGGGCAGTTATATATTAACAACTGGTGGTGGATAAATACTATTTATAACCACCGGGTGTGTGTTTACATGAGTTTTCATGTCACCAACCTATAAATTCATTTATGTAGAAATAAAATTCAGTATAACCATTTCCACTTCACTTTCTTCTCCACTTCCATCTCCTTCTTCATTTATTCTTTAAAAACTCTTCTCATACATCAAACGAGGCATTTACCATGCAAAAATGTTCACAAGACATCGCATGTTGCACAATCTATTTTTTGATCAATTGTAGAAATGTATTTAAATCATTAATGAGAAATCTAAGAAATGATCAGGAAAAAAAAACATTGCAAAATCAATCTTTAGTGTGTGTTTGGATTAGTTTTTGTAGAATAGCTTTTACGATTTATGATATAAGCATGTAGAAGAATTTTGTCTTGGTTTACGGAAAAAGGACTTTTGAAACCATGGTTTTGGAAACACGAGGTGTATGCCAACACGAGGCTCTGTGTTTTGCTTCTGAGCACTCTCCTTTTTTTTTTTTAATCTTCATTTTCACTCTCTCTACAAGGGTGATGGAATTATTGGCAAGAAACGTGAAAGAACTATGTGAGAGATTAGAAAATTCTAAGCATTTTATTAAAGCACAATCCGCACAAGATGACGACGGACCTAGCAATTTTGATAAGGGGGGTGGGCGAAAATATAAAACTAGTTTGTATTATTCTTAATGATGGCGGACACAGATATTACATTGTTACTACACTTCACTGTTTAATGATTGGCTAGAAGGTCAAAACATAAGACTTGTTTGTATTATTCTTACCAAATAGCTTCATCTCTATGAAGTTCAGCTTTTCTTGCCTTTCTCACATCTTTTGTATTTGCATCCTTCGTTACTGCTGGTGCATATGGCTTAAACCTTCTTTTTGGAGCACCACACACTGCACATTTCAATTCCAACACATCAATTAAAATCCCTCCATTTCTAATACCTTAGCCATTTTCACCTCAATTTTCTTCTTCCCTCGTGACTCTCGTTATATCAGATCAGCATCTATCTATCGCCTAAAAATATTTGATGTGAACTTGTTGATATGTATTGATCTGGTCTATTTTTCATAATTTTTTAATGACAAGTAAAACAGTATGCGATACAGGACAAAAACATGTCGACCATTTCCCTCACGAGTCACGATAGACATACAAATCTGTGGATGTGACTATTTTACTGTTTTTCCCTTCAGAATGGATAGACATACAAATTTTGGGGGGGCGGGGGCCCACCCTAGCCCCTAGTTCCACCGTTGGTCTACTGTGCCATAGTTATTTATATGAGTAACAACTAGTTTACGTCTCTAACATCTCTTTACTCATGAGAACTATCAATATGAATCTCATATAAATCATTGTAAGGTCTTAAAAAGAAATATAATTATCAAAAAGTTTAAAGATAAGCGAGCAACATGCAATGATAAATTTTAGTACAGAAAATAACAATAAATCCATGTTTAAAGAGTTCTTGAGACTTTTTTATGATCCTGTTCATTATTTAGAATCTCATAATTATTTTTCCTAAATTATTCACCAGTGGTAGTAACCACCAATTTCTCCTTTGACTCAAAACTCTTCATTATTTAGAATCTCATAATTATTTTTTCTAAATTAAAAAAGATATGTATATATATATAGAAAAATAGAAAAAGGGGGTGGGGACTGGGGAGTATTGTTGGTGCTTCATTAAATGAACGCTTTGTCTTCATCCTTGAGAGCACAAGCTTTTTTTTAAAATATTTTCCCTGTGAACAGAACCTTCAAATCAATATTATCATTATTTTTCACAACTTGGCTTTGAATTAATGTTGTATATTAGTATACCATGTGGAGGTCAGTAAGCCCACCATTAATGTCCTCATCTGTAATAAGCGTGATGATGCCCACAACGACACCACACCCTCCTTTTTTCTGTCACATTTTCCATTATACACAAACCTATAACTTTAATAAAGAGTAATATGGATATCAGTGGAGTGGGTTCGACTAATATTTTATAGACTTTTTTTTTATTATCATGAATATCATATCAGTGTATTATGAATAAACATGATTGGCATGAAGCATATGTGCCTGATATATAACTTTCTTATACTTTTTGTGGTTCCATTTTTTGAAATGTATTTGAGTTTTGAAGAGCTTATTTGAATTAAAAAAGTACAAGTTACTTATATTTAAATAAGAAAACTTGATGAATGAAAGCAAAAGAATATAAGTTTTGAATTTAATGATTTTCCTATTCTATTTTTAATAAATTTATTAAGTTAAATTATTTTACAATTTGAAATTTCGATTTGATTACCCCTTGATTATATTCCAAAATCGCCCAACTCAAGATTTGTGGAACAAATTTTTTTATTGATTTTTGTAAATTAGATAGATTTGGCATTACATATTAAGGATAAGTAGGAGGAAGATAAATATAAAATTACATAGCACTGTGCTTCCCTGCAATATAATGAGAATGGTGGATGCCGTCACCATTCTCCTCTGGATATTCATCTAAAGTTAAAGCCAGTTTGATAAAGGTGATAAATATATTGATTAAAACAAAGTTCTCTAGCATCAAAAGGTCGCTTGCTGGATTCGTGTTCTCTCTATCTTTATTCTTTCCTTCATTTCTCGATTTTGTCTTTTTCCTTTCTTTTGTGTCTTCTGCTTTTGATTCTGACGCTTCCCAGATCGTCAACATTTATGATCTTACAATATCTTCACGCTCATATATAATGACGATACCTAACTTGTTCACTAACATCATAATTATGGATAAAATATAGAAAGCAAAAGCAGATCAATTAAAAATCAACGCCTAACCAAAAGCAAAATTACAGTTGAAGCAAGAACAAGATGCTTCCATTTTTTTCCTGAAAGAAAAGGTCATCCATCATTGTTTCAAATGCCATAATAAATTGAATAAAATGTGTAGCTAGCCAAATGAACTGAGCATATATAAATGGCGATCTCTTGGAACTAAAAGCTGTAAAGATTATGCAGTGGATATAGGATTCGTTTTTCAGAAAAAGAAATTGCTCTCTAACTTGTAAGCAATTTGTTGTGTGATTTTGAAGGAATAAAAGCTTAACATTATTTGGAAGAAAAGTGAGAGAGGCATATGGATCAAGTTGCGGGAATCATATGGGATATTATGACCAAGTTTGTGTGTTTGTGCCAAGAATGAACGATTATATTGAGGGAAAATCTCATATAAAGATGGTTTAATTACTAAACTTTTAATGTGGGTTACTAAATTTAATAAATTATATATCAGGTTATGCGTCATAATTAGAGATTTAAAATTTGGGTCAAATTACCTCCATATTCTTTCGTTATTAAAAGGGGAAAATAAAAAATATAACCTTATTATTTGCTCTATCAATTAAAACTTTGGAAAATACTGTACAACAGAGCACTGTTTGTGCTCTGGGCTCTTTCCAAACATTAATAATGCAAACAGTGATGAATGAAATATATATCATCAAACAATGAAAGCTCTGTTATCTCACTAAAAATAAAATTATGCACAATATGTTTTTATACAATATTCGATTTTATATAATAATTTATTAAAATAAATTGAAATCTATTGTGATGGTACATTTGCGTATCCACATGAAGGTTTGTTACCTTCTTTTGATATTTATGTTCAAAATTATATTACCCAAGTTTAAATTTTGAATCACATACATATTTATGTTCAAAATTATATTACCCAAGTTTAAATTTTGACGCGCATGCACGCACGCACTACATACATACATATATAAAATATCCTGAATATAATATCCTGAATATATGATCCATGAATTTTTTTTTATAAAAATGGGAAAAATCCCATATTTAAGATATTCGTGAAACATTTTAGTACACATGAATTCATTTAGGCTACTTATAAATTAACACGGCATTATATAATTGTAGTTTATAGGGGCGTTTAAAATAGATGATTATAAAATAATTACCTGATTTATTATTATTACAAATAATTTTTTTTTTCATTGTGCATACAATAAAAAAATTGTTCACCCATAAAGACTAAATTATATAATAAATATTATATACATCATAAAGCAATCCTTTACCCAGAAAAAAAAAAAAGGAAAAAAAAAAAAACTATCCTTATGTTCTTCCAGAAACTTCAGAAGCTCAAAATGATATATAAAAACTTGCATATGCAACGCACGGCCAGCAATACTTGTTATATTGAAATTGTTGTAGATAGAAAATAGTACTAACCCCGTCTTTAATATTCCATTTAATTTGCAGTATACAATTTGTCATTATATATAAGAACAGCACAAGCTCTTTCTTTCAAAAAATCAAAAAATAAAAAGGCTCCGGCGGAATCAACTAAATTTTTAAAGGAAGAGTAAGTTTCGCCTTTATATTATTATAACTAATGGAGGGAATATGAGTAATGTATATCCTAATTTATCTTCAATAATATTTTAATTTAAGAATAATTAGAAAATTTCTCGGATAAAAAACCCAAAACAAGAAATTCTTGAAATCAATTTATTAAATTTCTTAATAAAATTTGAAATCATTTTTTAATTATGGTTATAAAATATATAATATACTATGAAAGAAGATATTTAAGAAAAAAAATTATCTACCTAATTTTATAAACTTAAAAGATTTTATTTCACTAAAATTAGAAAAGCTGAAATTTTTTATTATTTATTCGGTGACATTCTTTACTTATTTTTTTTAATATAAATATATAATAGAAGGAAGCTTGCATTGGTTGACATCCATGGAGAATCAGTGCAGATCAAGTAAGAACAAAAACAAAATTGAGAATAAAGAATAGAAAGCAAAAGCAGATCAATTAAGAATCAATGCCTAACCAAAACAAAACTTAAACTAACGTTGAAGCAAGAACAAGATACCTCCATTTTATTCCAAAACAAAATATGAATCCATCATTGTTTAAAATCCTATTATAAAAAGGATCAACTGATGCGTAGATAGCCCACTGATCGTAATATCTTGGAACAAAGAGGTAAGCTCTGTTGATTATGCAATTATACAGTTTTTATTTTTATAGAAAAAGAAATCGATCTAACTTGCACGCTTTGTTGTTTGGTTTTGGAGGAATGAAACCTTAACATTGCTTGGAAATAACTGTGAGGCATATGGATCAAGTCGGGGGAATCATATGGGACATTACCAAGTGTCTGTGTGGTTGTGCCAAGAAAGAAGCTGATTATATTTACAAGCTGGAAGAGAATTTGGAGTCACTGAGAGATAAATGGAAAGATCTCCAATGCATGAAAGAGGATTTGAAGACAAGAGTTGATGAAGCTGAGAACACACAAGGGATGCAAATAGCACACGAAATCAAAAGATGGCTGGAAAAAGTTGACAACATTCAACAACAGGTATTTTGCATCGAAGCTGTTCTTTCTTTTTAAAATTTTCTCATTAGTTAAATTTTGAATTGTTTTTCACATGATGAGTAGTCATCAATCAACATGATCCAGAAAAATTCAGAAAGTATAGTATGGACATTAGAGAAAGGAAACAAGAAAAAATAATAGAAGAAAATTATGTAGAAAACTGGAGTAAATTAAACTCATTCCTTAAAACTCTAAAATCCATTTGTATTCACATTACAACATAAATGATTTTTATGATTTTAATTTGATATGGTAATAGGTTGGGGTTTAAGAACGTATATTTAATTTCAATAAAGGTTTATATAGTATGTTTTCAAAAATAGGGGGAGGCTTACTATAATTTATGTAAAATAAAAGGTTGTTAATGTATTTTATTCAATTTTTTAATGTTTAAACTCACAAAAAAAAAAAAAAATCAGTTAGGAATTTAGTAAAAGAAGGGATAAATTGAATAATATAATTTGTTAATTTTTATTCTATATTTTTGTTATGTTTTAGGGTTTAAGTGCAATTTTAGCAACAAAGCATTTCACAATTTTAGCGATTCTGTTAAATTAGTTTAAACTTCCATCTCTTTTTTATGTGGGACCCACTCATTCTCCCTTCTAGAGAATGATGACAATTTACCATTCTACCCTAATATATTTAGTTATATTTTTATTTATATATTACGTAAATTAATTTACATCTTATCTAATTAATATAATAACAATTTTATTTATAATAATATATATTTGTTTCAAATTAATTTTATAATAATATATTGTTTAACTATAATATTATTTTTTATTTATAATAACATAATTTCATTTTAAAATAATTTCATATAATCTATTTTATTATAAAGTTAATATATTTTTAAAAATATATTAATTTAAATTTAATAAAAATAATATATTTTCATTATGATTATATTTTCATTTAAAATTTTATTAAAAAATTTTATAATTATAATATATTTATTTTAAATTTATTTTATAATAATATATTTTATTTTTAAAAATATAATTTTTCAAATTAATTTAATAATAATATTTTTTTACTTATAATAACATATTTAATTTAAACTAGTACAGGTTATAATTATAATAATTTTTTATTCTTAAAGATATAATTTTTATATTAAATTAATTTTTAATACCATATTTTTATTTTATAATAAAATATTTTAATAATGATAATATTTTCATTTATCATAATATTTTCCATCATAGGCATTATTGGAATGTCAAATAAGTCATATTGGTAAAGTGGTCACCACAATTTAGCTCCCATCCAAAACCCCCCAATAGGTGTTGGAGGGGAGGGGATGGAAGCTTTGAGGTCCTCTCCCCTCCAAAATTTCAAACCAAATGAAGGGAGGGGCTTATTTTTCCTCCCTTCAACCAAATAGGCCGTTAGAGAGGAAAATTAGCAACTACAAAGTTTAAACCTTTGATAATTGTCAAAAGATACAAACTAGTGTCCAACAAATAAGTTTTGATGGTTTATGGGTTTTCAACTTAAGGAATGACAGGTTTTTTTTTTTAGGTCAAACTCTCTGGGTAATTTAGGGTTTAAGGTTAAGAATTTATGATTATGATGTGATGAGAGGGAATATAGGAGGTTTAACTAAGGACAAATCACATTTTTAAATTTATATTTTGGTTTTGGTCTTCTTAAATAATTACAATATTTAATGTTCTCTCCAATTAATATCATTCAGCCATAAGGTTTTGGGTTTAGGTATTGGAACAACTTATAAGAACATACATTGCACAAATGAATATATCTATTGTCTGGTTCAGCCTAATATTAGGGCCGGATATGATTTCTAACAATTGATTAATATACATATATATCTCAAATTCCATTTTTCTACCAATGTTTTTAGATATAAAGAAGTTTAGGTAAGTTAAGTCTGACCATTAGGGTGAGAAAATTCCCTTAGGATTAAAGAATTCATTGGAAATTTTTCTCATGCTCGTTGAAAATTGATTGGAAAGTATGTTTAGTATAAAATGCTCCATACAAATTTTAAAAAATAAACAAATTAATAATTTATACTTAACACAGGAACTAACAGATATTGAAGTCCAAGGAGCCAAAGAAATTCAAGACAAATGCCTAAGTAAATGTTGCCCCAAGAATTGTAAGTCAAGCTACAAGCTAGGAAAGAAAGTTGCTAAGATGTTTAAAAATGTAGATAATTTAGCAACAGAGGGGAAAAGATATAGTGAAAATTTCACAATTGCTCACAGAAGACCACCTGAGCCAATTGAAATGCCTCTAGATGAAGTAGTGGGATTAGATTTGATGTTTAACAAGGTATGGAAGAGTATTGAAGAAGAGAATGTCAGCATCATTGGTTTATACGGGATGGGTGGGGTAGGGAAGACTACCCTTCTAAAGAAAATTAACAATGAACTTGGGAAGAGAAGGCTAGGATTTAATTTTGTGATGTGGGTGGTGGTGTCAAAAGAGCCCAACTTGGATAGTATTATGGATACTACTAGAAAATTTATAAGGATCGGGGATGACATTTGGACTGAATGCAGTGATCAAGATCAAAAAGCATCAAAGATATATGGAGTCCTTAAAGAAAAGAAATTTGTCTTATTATTGGATGACATATGGGATCAGTTGGACTTGAAATTAGTGGGAGTGCCGCATCCAAAGGATACTAATTTTCAATCTAAAGTGTTATTCACAACACGAATAGAAAATGTGTGCGCAAAAATGCAAGTTCAAAGAAAATTCAAAGTCGAAATTTTAACAGAGAAAGAAGCACTTGAGTTGTTTTGTACGAAAGTTGGTGAAGAAACTCTAAACTCACACCCAAACATTCCAACGCTAGCAAAAGAGATGGCAAGGGAATGTAAAGGGCTACCCCTTGCATTGATTGTACTAGGAAGTAGCATGGCTGGAGTGAAGAGTGTTGAAGCTTGGGAACATTCAATAAAGAACTTAACACGTTCTTTGTTGACTGCACCAGATTTGGAGAAAAAAGTATACTCTATCCTCAAATATAGCTATGACAAATTGGATGCGGTACAAAATCGATGTTTCTTGTACTATGCATCATACCCAGAAGATTATGAGATTCTGGTTTCCGATCTCATCGATAAATGGATGTGGGAGAAATTTCTTTGTACAGATATGACAATGAGTGTTCAAGATATACATGGGCAGGGTGAGTCTGTTATTGAAAAGTTGAAGTTTTCGTGCTTGCTAGAAAGCATTGAAGATGATTTTTTTGTATCTCGTACGGTAAAAATGCATGATATGATTCGTGACATGGCATTGTGGTTGTTACCACAAGATCATGATAATATGGAACTTGTGAAGAGGATTTTGATCACAAATGATTGGGAATCACAAAGAAGTATAGATCTTGCAAATGTCACAACATTAGTTTTATTGGAAGGGATACACTATCAGCTGGAAGATATTAAATACATGGAGAGATTAAAAGTCTTGGAACTGCAGGTCTCAGCAGTAAAATTTGTAGACATTGGGGTAGACACGGCATTTGTAGACATTGGGGTAGACACAGCATTTGTAGACTTTGGGATAGACATGGGGGGTTTAATTTCTCTGGAATATCTTTCTCTTCATATCAATTCTAGATTTCTAGACACAGTTTTTTATCAACTTGAAGTCCTTGACAAATTTAAAATTTCTGAGGATTCAATATACGAACATTCATGTCATGGAGTGGGAGATTCCATTGGGAGTGCTATCAAGTCTTCAACAATTGAGAGTGTTTAGACTTCGTGACGTCATGATAAGCAGATTAGAAGAGAGAAGAATTTTAGAAGAGCTGGAGTGCCTACCAAATATTGAGGATTTACAGATAAGTATCCGGACTAGTGATGGCCTAGACAAATTATCGGAGTCAACCAAATTGCAAAGTTGCTTATACTACTTTTCTGCTGATGGTTACAACTACGCTCAGAAGCCTTTATTATCATTACGGTCTATGTCAGGATTAAAGAAGCTGCAGTACATTTTTTTAGGTGTCTTGAATATTATAAGCGATTTATACCCTTTTATGCTTGAAACATGTTGGCTAGCCAAGCTCCGAATGGTGGAAATTAATTCGTGTCAAGTAACTCATGTGACATGGCTCAAGTATGCTCCACTCCTTCAACGACTTGCAATTTATGGATGTAAATCAATGGAAGAAGTGATAAAAGAGGAAGAAGCAATAAAGGATGAGAATGTGGATTCTTCTCTTGTATTCTCTTCTCTTGTCCAGCTGATTTTGCTGCAGTTACCAATACTTAAGAGCATTCACAGGGCACCCTTACCTTTTCCTTCCCTCAAATCCGTTGTCATATCGGGTTGTCCAAAGCTGGAAGTGTTACCATTTGATTTCAACTCAGCCAAACATAAGTTGACACTTATCCGAGGAAGACAAAATTGGTGGGACAATTTGAAATGGAATGACCCCACAGCCAAGCACAACTTCCAATCAAAGTTCAAAAGTGTTGAGACTCGCTCTTACCATTTAATTAAATTTATTTAATATTTTTTACTTTCATATATAATTATTAGTGTTTTTAACTAATTACCTGCATATGTATGATATCATTGCAGTCTGCTGGAGACTCGCTCTTGATTTTCGACCTATGTTAGGCTGAACTTTAATTTATTGTGTGATTTATGTAACACTAATTAAACATGTATTCTGTTCTTGATTGAAGACCTTAGTGTGGCTGAACTTTAATTTATTGTGTGATTTATGTAACACTAAATATGTATTCCCTGCTTTCTAATTAATAATTCTATGCGTGCTTTGTGTTATATCTTTAATCATTTCATCATTTGCTTTGAAAATTTACAGAAAGGCAGAGAAACCTTTTTTTTATTTTAAAGTTCCAGGAGACCTTTTTCTCATTCTTTCAATATCTATCTCTCCTTGTATTTATTCATACTCCATATAATTTTGTTTGGCCACAGCATGCCTTCGGTTTTCTCCCCACTGCTTGTTGACGACGCGATGACAATCAAAATATATTTGCAAACCAAATTTAAAAAAGTAAGATAGTGTTTTCAAAAATGATTTTTAAATCAATCAAATAAGAAAAGCATTTTCAAGCGAAATTTCGAAACAACAAAATAATAGAAATTAAATTTGAAGATTTTTTCAAACAATAAAAAACAAAATAAAAACTGAAAATAGTTTAAAAAGTAATTACACATTATTAAACAAAAAATTAGAAACATTTATTAACCTTCAAAAAGTTTATTTTCAAATAAAATTTCAGAAAGTGAGATTGCGTTTTAAAAAATGTAGATTTGTAAATCAATCAAATAAGAAAAATAAGAAGAGTATTTTCAAACGTAATTTTGAAGCAACAAAATAATAGAACTAAAATTTGAATATTTTTTAAACAATAAAAAAAAAAAGAAGAAAAATGAAAAAACAAAATAAGCTCCGAAAAGAGTTTAAAAAGTAATTACTAAGTATGAAAAAAAAAATTAGAAATATTTATTAACAATCAAAAAAATTATTTTCAAATCAAATTTAGTAAAGTTGTGGATTTTTAAAAATGCAGATTTTAAACAACCAAATAATAAAATCTGCGGATATATGAAGCCATCAAATAATAATAATAAAAAGGACAAGAAGGAATCCTTACATGTTAAATTATGGTATATAAATTTGATCAATTCAAAACTGTAGGTTTTAACCATCGAAAAAAAAAAATGTAGGTTTTAAAATCGAGCTAATAATAAAATAAGATTGGAGAGGGTTAAAAAAAGTAATTACAAAGCTTGAATTGAAGTTTTCTGAACGAATTTAATATATATATATGAATTTTACAGAATGAAAACTCAAAAGATTTTTTTAAAAAAAGTATTTACAAAGCATGAATCAAATAATCAAACATTAAGGGCAAAAAAAAAAAAAATCGAATATCAGATAATAAAATAAGAACAGGATTCTGAAATCAAATTTTAAAACAATAAAATAACGAAATTCAAAAAGGCACAAGAAAGAGTTAAGAAGAGTTCTAAATTTAAAATAAGAAGTCAAGGGAAGGAGAGAGCAGACACCTTTGAAAAGGATCAAATGGGTTTTGTTGATGACAATCACAGAATAAAAGATAGCAACCAATAACAACAAACATATCTACTTGATGGATAAACAAAATCAATCATAGTAAACCAGCTCAGTAATTTGACAATTCCATACAACACACACAAACAGGGGAAGGCAACCACTCATGTGCATAATCTGGAAATTTCAGACATGCCAAACTTCCTCTGTTTCGGGACTCCAAAAACAGAGCATGCATGCAGAAGTGAACATCGACATCTTAAACTTCAAACACCACGGACCAACATGCAGAACTAATAGGATGAAGCTCAAAAACTCACCTTGGTTGGTTTATAAGTTTGCATGCAATCAGATGGACCTTCTTCTTTCTCTCAATCTCTCGTCTCTCTCGCTCTCAGCTCTCGACCGCAGCTCCCTCTCTGTCTCTCACTCTCGTATGGCTGAATGGATAAATGAGGGTGCATGGGTTCTATGGGCATGCCAACACGCAGAGAAATGGTGAAGTAAGGGAGCAGCATGAGAGGGGTGAGGTGTCCGTTATTCGCATGAAACAGATGTCTCGCTCTTACTCTGTGTTTTGTGACTTGCCGAACTGATATAAATAAAGTGAATGGGGTATATGCTTTGGTGTTCGAATGGATAAAACAGGGCGCTGAAGGTTTTGATGTTGGGCCGTAGAAGAATAGATAATGATTTGGAATTGTTGTGCGTGAGAGGCACGTGACTTCTCTCTCTAAATGGGGTCTTTGCCCGAAATGAATTAGTTGAGAAATGAAGGAGTATGGATAATGAATTGGAATGGTTGGGCTCTCATGTTTATATAGGGTCCACTACATAAAAGAATTCAATTTTACCTTCTACCAGATTTTTGTTTGCAACTTGATCATTTACTTACTTTAAATAAATGTGGAAAATTAATCCTTAATTCTACATGAGGATTTGTTTTTTTCTTAATTAGCTTCTCTAGGCTTGAACCAAAAAAAAAAAGATTTTCTAGACCATATAATATCACCTCTAAAATTTCTAGGGGAAAAAAATTATCCTCTAACTATTTTTCCTTAAATTTCAGATAAAATAGGCCATAAATTCCAAAGTATGGAAGGAAAGAATAGGGGTTAGCTAATTTGGTTTAGTTGGAGGAGGATGAATAGAATGTTTAATGGCCCTTTGTTTGATTAAGGTTGGAACTTGGAAGGGGAGTTTTACCATTTAACTTGGTATATGTTACTCCTTCCGGTGTTATCTAATTTTAGAGAGATTAAGGTTCATAGTTAAGTCAGTTAATTAACTTGTTTTTTCAAAATGAGTCTTTATTTAAACTCTAATTGGCTAATTAACTAAGGTTTAATAAAAACAACTTTGCTGAGCAACTCCCCTCCCAGCTCCCCCACACACTGTTGCGGGATTTTTATTTTTAATTTTTTTTTGTCAACAAGATTTTCATTTTTAATTATAAACTACATAATTCTTGTTGGGCCCCCTATTTCGCATTTTTTTTTTTTGCGGATGACATTGTTCTTTTTGTAGAAGCTTCAATGGACCAAGTGAATGTCATTAATTCGTGTCTCAAGACCTTTTGTGAAAGTTTTGGCCTAAAGATCAACCAGCAGAAAACCAGGGTCTTTTTCTCCAAAAATGTTATCATGTTAGAAAAAGCGAGATGTGTGCATCCTTGGGATTCTCAATCACAAGTGATCTGGGCAAGTACCTTGGCGTTCCCTTGCACCATAAACGTGTAACCAAGGAGTCGTTCCATTACGTGGTGGATAAGGTTAAAGTGAGACTATCCAATTGGAAAGCAAAATCGGTCTCTTCAGCAGGGAGGGCTACCCTTGTCTCTTCGGTTACCACGGCCATCCCTGGGTATGTAATGCAAACTTCCCTCCTTCTAGCTAGCACGTGTGAGACATTGGATAAGTGCAACCGCCAATTTCTATGGGGGAGTACTGTGGAGCAAAGGAAAATTCCATTGGTTGCTTGGGATACGATTTGTAAGCCTAAATCTAGAGGTGGATTGGGAATCCGGCAATCCAACTTCTATAATCAAGCTTTCCTTATGAAGATTGGGTGGAATTTAGCTACTAGAAAGGATGATTTGCGGGTTAAAGCTTTCCTTTGAGCATCTCTCTCTCTCTCTCTCTCTCTCTCTCTCTCTCTCTCTCTCTCTCTCTCTCTCTCTCTCTTACCACTCGCCCTGCCCCACATCACCACTATATATTCTAAGATACCCTGTTTTTGACTTCATCGTCTTCATCATCAGTAATTCAGTAGCAGCATCATCAATGGCGTCCCAGAACAGTGGTATGGTATTTCAGGACCACTTTCCGACGATGGTGGAGAAGCTGGGGACGTAGGGGTTCATGAACTGAGGAATGGGTTTAGGTTGCTGATGGACAGAGAAAAGGAGGTGATAACGTTTGAGAGCTTGAAGAAAAACTTTGCTTCTCCAGCGAGTGAGGGTCTGATTGTGTGTTTGTGAGTGAGTCAGCTTCCACGTCAGCAATTTTTGGTCAAACTAACGGTCAACGTTTTCTATTTAACCGCCAGTGTGACTTTTGCACCTAAAATATAACCACATGTGTATTTTTGCACCTAAAAAAGCACATGGTGTTGGGCGCTCCTGAGAGTAAAGCACAGGTGATAACGTTTGAGAGCTTGAAGAAGAACTTTGCTTCTCCAGCGAGTGAGGGTCTGATTGTGTGTTTGTGAGTGAGTCAGCTTCCACGTCAGCAATTTTTGGTCAAACTAATGGTCAACGTTTTCTATTTAACTGCCAGTGTGACTTTTGCACCTAAAATATAACCACATGTGTATTTTTGCACCTAAAAAAAGCACATGGTGTTGGGCGCTCCTGAGAGTAAAGCACATGTGCATTTTTGCACCTTTACCCTTAAATCTTTATTTAAGGTTCATATCTATTTAGCTAAAGTTTAACTCGACCTAACCTATTTTCACATCTAATTCTAGTGTTCAAATACGTACCAATTATTCTATAAGTAAGCCATTTATGTTTTTGTAAATAGTGTGCAAAAAGTCTTTATTGATTTTCTTACTACGGTGTGAATATCAAGTACAAAAATAAAATAAATGCCTAAATTCAAAAAATATATATTTGTGTTTACAGGAAATAAAAGATATTGAAGTTCAAGGAGTCCAAGCAATTCAAAACAAATGTCTAAGTAGATGGTGTTCAAAGAATTGCCTGTCAAACTACAAGTTGGGAAAGAATGTTGCCAAGGTGCTCAAAGGTGTGGATGAACTAGCAACTGAGGGTAAAAGCTTTGGTAAGGATTTTATATTTGCTCACGAGGCACCACCCAAAGCAATTGAGATGCCTCTAGATAAGACTGTGGGATTGGATTTAATGTTTGATAAGGTGTGGAATAGTATTGAAGCAGAGAATGTTGGTGTCATTGGTTTATATGGGATTGGATTTATTGGAATGTTTGATAGTATTGAAGACTACCCTCTTAAAAGTACTGTAAGTTCTAATTTTCATCGTTGAAGTTGTTTGAATCTTTTATAATTAAAGGTTGAGAATTAAACATTGGGATTACTTAATGATAAATTTCAATAAATGAATTTGGGAAGAGAGAGAGCTAGGATTTAATCTTGTGATTTGGGTGGTGGTGTCAAAAGAGCCCAACTTGAAATCTAATATAAATATTAGAAAATCAGTTGGGATCGGGGGAGACATTTGGAATCTTAGAAATAATAATGATGAAAAAGAAATAGAGATAAAAAATGAAGGAGCGAAAGCAAAAGTTGCAAGCTGCTTAATCAAAAGAAACAAATTAATAATATAAACTCAAATATGCTTTTCTGAAATATTTAAAACTTCCTAAAACAATTTATCCATGGTTCAAACTCTTCATTAAAAACTCATTATTTCTGATAGTACCTTTCTCATATCACGTTTAATCTATCACTCTAACCGTTCGTCAAGTTATGGACTCGATCCATATATGTGCTCATTACTACTTTGTGTATTGATACCACTACTAAGTAAATCTTCATTATATATACAAAAACATTAGCCATATAAAGCTAACTAAAAGCCTAAGTATAAGAGAAAAGATTATATAAGGCCAACAAAATAAAGCTATTTGAGCTTCTCCCCTTCTCATGTCTTTGCCTTTTGAGCTGCTTGCCTTTACTTTATGTCACTTTAAGGAAAGAGGTGAGATTAACAATATACCATCAAATCCTCTAATTTTAAAATTCATATAGAGATAGATCATTGCTCATTCTACTCTTAGTAACATATTTAAAAATTATGTTCTTCTTGACCTACTCATCAATCTTATCCTTTTTATTTGAAATAGCTAGTCATCATTGATAATCTTTTCTTTTAATTTTCAAGGTCTAAAAATAATTTTTAATAATTATCTTAAGGTTTTCCTCGTGATATGCTTAAGACTTTTGACTCAACGGGTTTAATAGTCTTATTCCTAAACTTTTAGACCCAAAATTTGGGGTGTTGGAAAGAAAACAAAGAAAAAGGATCCAAGCTTTTCAAGCACACACACATTGGATTTGAGAACAACCACAACCATAGAAAAAAAAAACAAAAGAAATCAACAAACAATGCCAAACACAACAATTTGAGAACAATCATAGCCATACGAAACTAGGAAAACAACAACCAACAAACAACGCTTACACAAAAACCTCTTCAAAAGAAGCCTCTTTTGAAGCAAACAAACAGAAGCACAACAATTTGAGAACAATCACAACCCATAAAAAGGTAAGTAAACAACCAACAAAACACTGAACACAAAATCCTTTGAACTCCTTCAAAGCCTACAAGCTTTTCAAGCAGAAAATCCAACGCACAACAATTTGAGAACAATCATAGCCCAAATGTAACATCCCTCACTCTCGATATTGTCCGCTTTGAGACACATCACCCCCTCACGGCTTTAAAACGCGTCAAGAGGGAGAGGTATCCAGACCCTTATAAGGGATCTTTTGTTCCCCTCTCCAGCCGATGTGGGACATAACACTTTACCCACCTCGCTGGCACATTAGCCCACATCGACCCGAGCTTGGCTCTGATACCAATTGTAGCATCACAGCACCTCGCTCTCGATATTGTCCGCTTTAGGGCCCATCACCCCCTCACAGCTTTAAAACGTGTCGAGAGGGCCCATCACCCCCTCACGCTTTAGGGCCACATCGACTGGAGAAGGGGAACAAAAGATTCCTTATGAGGGTCTGGATACCTTTAACTCTCAATGCGTTCTAAAGCCATGAGGGGATGATGAGCCCCAGAGCGGAGAATATTGAGAGCGAAGCACTGAGATGTTACAATTTGTTATGTCCTACATCGGTTGGGGAGTGGAACAAAAGAGTGGAACAAAAGATCCCTTATGAGGGTCTGGATTCCTCTCCCTCTCGACACGTTTTAAAGCCGTGAGGAGGTGATGAGCCCTAAAGCGGACAATATCGAGAGCGAGGTGTTGGGATGTTACAATTGGTATCAGAGCCAAGCTCGGGTCGATGTGGGCTAATGTGCCAGTGAGGGACATAACACTCTACCCATCTTTGGGTCCAGCGTCCTCGTTGGCACATTAGCCCACATTGACCTAACCTAGCTCTGCGATACCAAATGGATGAGGAATATCGAGAGCGAGGTGCTATGATGTTACAATTGGTATTAGAGCCAGGCTCGGGTCAATGTGGGCTAATGTGTCAGCGAGGATGCTGGGTCCAAAGGTGAGTAGAGTGTTATGTCCCACATCGATTGGAGAAGGGGAACAAAAGATCCATTGGGTCTGAATACCTCTCCCTCTCGACGCGTTTTAAAGACATGAGGGGATGATGGGCCCCAAAGCGAACAATATCGAAAGCGAGGCGTTGTGATGTTACAATTGGTACCAGAGCCAGGCTTAGGTCGATGTGGGCTAATGTGCCAGCAAGGACGGAGGGCCCAAAGGTGGATAGAGTGTTATGTCCCACATCCATAAGGGTCTGAATACCTCTCCCTCTCGACGCGTTTTAAAGCCATGAGGAGATGATGTGCCCCAAAGCAAACAATATCAAGAGCGAGGCGCTGAGATGTTACAATTGGTATTAGAGCCAGGCTCAGGTCAATGTAGGCAGAGTGTTATGTCCCACATCGGCTGGATATGGGAACAAAAGATCCCTTATAATGGTCTGGATACATTTCCCTCTCGACGTGTTTTAAAGCCTGAGGGGATGATGAGCCCCAAAGCGGACAATATCGAAAGCGAGGCGCTGAGATGTTACGCCAAACAAAACTAGCGAAACACAAAATCCAAGCATTTCAAGAAGATAAACCACATCTTCCTTGAAAGGATCCAAGCTTTTCAAGAAGAAGAACAAAAGTGCAACAATTTGAGAACAATCACAACCTATACAAAACTAGGAAACAACATCTAGCAACTAGGAAACAACATCTAGCAACCAAGTTTAGAAACAACAATAACAACGGAAAAAAACCAAAAAATCACCATTGAAAGCACTCAAGCTTTTTAAGCATAGAAAAAAAAAAATCAATCACAATAAACATGCGCAACAATTTGAAAACAATCATAGCCCAACTAGGGAAACAACAACCAAAAAAAGGCCAGACACAAAATCCTCCTTTAAAAGCCACCAAAGCTTTTGAACCAATCAAACAGAAACACAACAATTTGAGAACAATCACAACCCATACAAAACTAGGGAAACAACAAGCAACAAAATCACCCAACACAAAATCCTCCTTGAAAGGATCCAAGCTTTTCAACCAGACAAACAAAAATGTAACAATTTAAAACCAAACACAACCCATACAAAACTAGGAAACAACATCCAACAAACAAATCTAGAAACAACAATACCAACAGGAAAAAAATTACAAAATCTAATTAAAAAAAATCAACCACAACCCATGCAAAATTAAGGAAACAACAACCAAAAAAGCGTCGAACATAAAATCCTCTTTCAAAGTCTCCAATGTTTTTCAAGCACACAAACAGAAGCACAACTATTTGAGAATAATCACAACACATAAAAAGTTAGAGAAACAGCAAAAAACAAGACAACCAATCAACTACATTAAGGAGAATAGAATTATGGCCTAATCAAATCACACAGAGTACAAGAAAGGAAACATTATAATTCCTGATAATAAGGGCTAACTGTAATATTTCTTATTTTCTAAGGAACCACAAAATCCATCCCCTCAAGCACACCCAAATTTTCAGCAAGAAAACAAACAAAAAAGAACCAAGCATTTCAAGGAGACACAGAAAAGTACAATCATCGACCATAGATAACTAGAAAAAAAAAAAAAGCAATCAACAAACAGCACCAAACAAAAAATTCTCCTTGAAAGCTTCGGAGCTTTTCAAGTAGACAAACAAAAGCACAACAATTTGAGAACAATCACAACCTAAAACTAAGGAAACAACAACCAACAAAATGCCAAACACAAAATCCTCCTTGAAACCTCTAAGCTTTTCAAGCAAACAAACCAAAGCACAACAATTTGAGAACAATCATAGCCCATGCAAAACTAGGGTAACAACAGCTAACAAACAATGTCAGACGCAAAATCCTCCTTGAAAGACTCCAGGCTTTTCAAGAAGACAAACCAAGGCACAAAATTTGAGAACAATCACAGCCTATAAAAAACTAGGGAAACAATAACCAACAAACAATGGCAAACACAAAATCCTCCTTGAAAAGATCCAAGCTTCTCAAGGAGACAAACAAAAGTGCAACAATTTGAGAATAATCACAGCGCGTACAAAACTAAGAAACACGAACCAACAAACAAGTCTACAAACAGCAATAGCAATAGGAAAAAAATCACAAAATCCCCATTAAAAGCACACAAGCTTTTCAAACATAGAAACAAAAAAATCAATCACAATAAACAAGCACAACAATTTGAGATCAATTATAGTCCCTACAAAACTAAGGAAAGGAAAGGCCTTGATTGGGAAGGCAATACAAAATCCTCCTAGAAAACATCCAAGCTTTTCAAGCAAACAAACACAAAATTCAATCACAATAAACAAGCCTAAGAACATTCGCAGTCCATACAAAATTAACAAAAGTTATAAATGAACCAAACCCAAAATTAAAATGGGGGATCTTGACAAAATTAGTAAAATAGATATCAAATTCATAACCTCTATGATTCCATTCTTCTTGGGGTGACTTATTGTTCTCTTAGATCTTTGGAGCATTCTTCTTGGGGTGACTTATTGTTGTCTCAAATCTTTGAAATACTAAACAGGAACTAGGAAGTTATATATAAATGTTCATCAAATGATGAGGGCTGCAAAATGACAAGACACAATTTTGGTAAGTTATAAATATGGTTTTGTACCAGGAAAGAGTGTCCAACATTGCATATAATAGAGTGCATGGACCATTGTGAGCCAAAGAAGGATTTGTCAGCTCCTGTGTAAATAACAATGGGAGATGGAGGGAAGGTTGAAGGGCAAGCCAACAAGTGAGCTTTAATAATAATATAAATTAATGAGTAATGACTTTTGTTAAGTTGTGAATATTGGAGTATTGTTTAACAAAATGTGGGTGTTATTTTTTGTGTGGGGCAGCAAGACAGATCCCTAGCCCAAGTACTCAGATGAAACTTTTAAACAATAAAATAATATATCTTAAAATTGCAGATTTTTTAAAACAACCAAACATTAAAATAAGAACAAGAAAGAATATTTTGATGTTAAATAATTGAATGTACATTTAATAAATTGAAAAAATTAAATTTAAAATCAAATTTAGTATAACAGTGGTGCAGATTTTTATCAAATAATACAAGAACAAGCTTCAATCAAATTTTAGAAAAAAAAAAAGGGGGTTATTACAAAGTTTGAATAACTAAATGAAAATAATTGATCTTTGAAAATTGAATGTACATTTAATAAACTGAAAAAAAATTATTTTAAAATCAAATTTGGTATAATAGTGGTGCAGATTTTTATCAAATTACAGAACAAGAACAAGCTTCAATCAAATTTTACAAAAAGAAAAAAAGAAATTATTAAAGCAACCAAATGGTAAAATAAGTACGATAGTGGATTTTAAAATTACAGATTATTTAATCAATCAAATAAAAATTGAAGATATTTAAAACAGACAAATAAAAGAAGAAGAAGAATGGTTAGATATTAAATAATGGTACGCAACTTTAATAAATTCCAAAAATTTGATAAAAATACAAAAATTTCTTTTTAAGTCAGATAAGTGAAATAGTGGATTTCAAAACTGCATATTTTTAAATTTTTTAATCAGTCAAATAATAAAATGAGAACAGGATTTTCAAATCAAATTTTAAACTTATAAAAAAATGAGGGAATTTCAAAATTGAGATCAAACATTAAAAAAGTAAGATAGGGAGTTCAAAACAGTAGATTTTTAAATAAATAAAATAATAAGAAAAGAATTGGAAGAGTTAAAAAGCAATTAGAAAATTTGAATAGTGTGTGAATATAATAAATTCCAAAAATTTGTTAAAAATCAAAAACTTATTTTCAAATAAAATTTTAAGAAAATATAAGACTGCGTATTCCAGAATTGTGGTTTTTTTTATACATTAAAATGATAAAACTTAAAGTTGAAGATTTTTTAAACAATCAAATAAAAAAACAAGAAAACCAATAATAAAACAGAACAAGAACTGAAAAAGAGTTTAAAAAGTAATCAAAATTTATTTTCAAATCAAATTTAAAAGAAGAAAGATTGGGTTTTCAAAAATGCAGAGTTTTAAATCAATCAAATAAGAAAAGTATTCTAAAATGAAATTTTGAAACAACAAAATAATAAAACCTAAAGTTTAAGATTTTTAAAAAAATCAAATAAAAAAAAACACAAGAACAATCCGAAAAACAAAATAAGAATTGAAGGGAGTTTAAAAACTAAAACAAAGTATGAAACAAAAAGTAAGAAATATTTATTGACAATCAAAATTTATTTTCAAATCAAATTTAAAAACGTAAGATTGGATTTTTCAAAATACAGATTTTAAAAAAAATAAAAATTTATTTTCAAATCAAATTTAAAAAAGTAAGATTGGGTTTTCAAAAATGGACATTTTTAAATCAATCAATAAGGAAAGGATTTTCAAATGAAATTTTGAAACAACAAAATAATAGAAATTTAAAGTTGAATATTTTTAAAACAATCAAATAAAAAAACAAGAGGAACAATAAAGAAAAATCAAAAATCAAAAAAATTTAAAAAGTAATTACAATTTACAAAGTATGAAACGAAAAATTAGATTTTAAAAAATTAGAAATATTTATCAACTATCAAAATATATTATCAAACCAAATTTAAAAAATTATCAAACCAAATTTAAAAAATTAAGATAGCGTTTTCAAAAATGGAGATTTTTAAATCAATCCAATAATAAAATAAGAAAAGGATTCTGAAATGAAATTTTGTGACAACAAAATAATAGATTTTAAAGTTTAAGATTTTTAAAACAATCAAATAAAAAAAACCAAGGAGAAAAATCCTGAAAACTTAATAAGAATTCAAGGGAGTTTAAAAAGTAAAACAAAGTATGAAACAAAAAATACGAAATATTTGTAACAATCAAATTTAAAAAAGTAAGATTGGGTTTTAAAAATACAGATTTTTTAAATCAATGAAATAAGAAAAGGATTCTCTTAAAACAAGAAGAACAGTAAAAAAAAAAAACAAAATAAGAACTGAAAAGAGTTGGAAAAAGTAAAACAAATGGAACAAAAAAAAAATAAAAAAGAGCAATACTTATCAACAATCAAAATTTATTTTCAAATAAAAATTTTAAAAAATAAAACAAATGGAGAAAAAAAAAAGCAATACTTATCAACAATCAAAATTTATTTTCAAATAAAATTTTAAAAAAGTCAGATTGGGTTTTCAAAAATGCAGATTTTTAAATCAATCAAATAAGAAAAGGATTTTCAAATGAAGTTTTGAAACAACAAAATAATAGAACTTAAAGTTAAAGATTTTTTAAATAAAAATTTAAGAAAAAAAAAACAAAATAAGAACTGAAAAGAGTTTTAAAAAGTATATAGTATGAAATAAAAAAATTAGAAATTTGTATTAACAATCAATTTTGTTTTCAAATCAAATTTAAAAAAGTAAGATTGGGTTTTCAAAAATACAGATTTTTAAATCAATCAAATAATAAAATAAGAAAAGGATTCATAAATGAAATTTTGAAACAACAAAATAATAACAGCTTGTTCATTGTGGTTAAAAAAATGTAATTACAAAGTTTGACTTGAAGTTTTCTGAACGAATTTACCAAATATATATATATATATATATATATGCGCGCGCGTGTGAATTTTACAGAACGAATTTAATAAGTAGTTTTAAAAAATTGTAGACTTTTAAATCCATCAAATAATAAAATGAGAACTGAAAAGACTTTTAAAAAAAAATACAAAGCATGAATCAAATAAACGTAGTTGCATTTGCAATGAAAAAAATCAGAATAAAAACAGCAACCAACAACAACAAACAAATTTAATTGATCACAGTAAACAAACTCAGTAATTTGAGAACTCCATACAGATGTAGCGAAACAACAAGAACCAAACAAGTCTGAAAACAAAAACGGCATCCAAGCCAGACAGACAAGCGAAAAAAATCACTCCCAATCAAAAAGCATAACACCAATTTGAAAAGAAGTAGCAAGCCTAGCAACAGCAACAGCAACAACAACATGAAAAGAAAAAAAAAAAAAGACCATTTAAAAGATACAAACCAGACAAACAGAAAAAACCACTCCCAATAAACCAACATGACAACGATTTGAGAAGGGAAAGAGCAAGTAACAAACAACAAGTATAGGAACATCAACGGCAACATGAAAAAAACTCCACATTGAAAGCATAAACAAAAAATCACTTACAATAAACAAGCACAGAACCATCACAGTCCATACAATTAAAGAGAATTAGTGCAAAGCAAGGGGCGTACCTTCGAGAATGAGAAGGTGAAAAGGGAAGTAGAAAGCTGAAACCTTTGAAAGGAGACACCTTTCTTCCAACGGCTACACAGGAACTGGAGATTTGGTTTGGTCTGTCGGAATTTAAAGAGACGCTCCGATGGAGAGGAGCTTCCAAATTTGTGCACAGATGCGATTTGCCCGTTGTCGAAGACGAAAGGGCGGTGTAATTAAAGGCTTTTTTTTTTTAAATTTCATTTCGGCCTTGGCCTTCGTTACTTGGCCCATAAAGCAAAAGCATCTGGCTCATCAAACTCCTTAATTTCTTTTTTGTTTTTGGTTTTGTTTTGATATAGCAAACTCCTTAATTTTTACTTAAACAAATTTACAATAGAAAAAGTCATATTTACAACAAGAAGTGTCATATTTACAACAAAATTTAAAAACTTGGATTTTGTTTCCATACAAATAATATCAAAAAAGTCTCTAAAAACTTTTGTATAATTTGGTAATTTCAATGGATTTTTTGTAATTATTTCTCCTTGGGATTTTCCCCAAATAAAAATGGAAGACTCAGCCAATTTTTTTTTTTTTACCACAAAATGACAAAACACGATTTTGATAAGTATTTTGTCTCTCCCTTTTTTTTTTTTACCCAGAAAAAAAATATAAGATGACAATAGGAGCTTCATCCAACGGCCAATGCATCAAAAGTACACAGTACCAAAAGAAGATTAAATGAGTCTTTTATTTATTAAGAAATACTAAATCCAATTCTAACCATATTTCTTCTATTTTTCTTGTGGTAAAATAATCTAACTTCCCTAACATGTTGCCTTAATTATATTGATCTCTCCTCTATTCAAAAAACATATACTTAAGTTCAAACTCTTAACACTATTAATAACATTCTAAAAAAATTTTTAATAAATTTTTTTATTAAAATAAATTTTATGTACTCATTTACCCTTCATTATACTATATATTTTTTTTCTTTGCTAAAATTGTTATGAACAATTTAATATTTTTGTTTCATTTTTCATAATTTTTTCTTTTTTAAATATGTTTATTTAATATTTTTTATATTAAGACATAAGTTTAATTGATTTATTTAATGTAGATAAAAGAACTTGATTAAAATTTCGATTAATTCTTTTGATAAATATATAATGTGTTTATAAATGGGGAGAATCTTGTTTAAATTCATTTGAAATACCTAAATCCAGAATCAGCCCTGTACTTTTAACAAATCCCTCATAAGGCTTGATTAGGGATTTATAAATCTTGTTAAAAGACCCTAATGCCCTTTTATAATTAAAAAATTGAAGATTTTTAATTGCAAATTCTTATTGACTTTTAACTCTTACCCTAGAATCCACTCTTCCCTAAAGTATTGGAATCTCAACTTTTAGAGTGTGTTTGGTTTGAGAAGAGGGGAGGGGAGGGAGGGAGGAGAGGGTATATTATCTTATTTGGTTTGTTATAAGGAAAGGGAAGGGAAAAGATCATTTGTTTATTTTAAGAGGCAAAGGGGGTGATAATAACTTTTTGACCATCTTGCCCTTACATGAGACACATCATCCACATCCCCGAACACACACACACTCTCTCTCTCTCTCTCTTTCTCTCTCCCCCCTCTTATGTTTCCTCTCATTCCTCACCTTTATTCAGCTCCTCCAATGGCTGCCACAAAGACCTCCGTCAATCCCCAAACCGATTTCATCTTCTAGTCCAAACTTGTCAACATCTAATCCCCAAACACCTTCTTCATTCTTACTGCTTCAAGAATCTCACCGAGTTTGGGTCCTACCCTTGCCTGATCAATGCCCCATTGTTCAATGATCCTCCTCCCTAATTTCCCTGAATTCGTCTTCTCCTTCCTTGGCGCCTCCTTCCGCGGTGCCATAACAACCACCAAGAACCCCTCCTTCAACGTTGCCGAAGTGTTTAGAGTCTGTGTTTTTAATTTTCCCCCAAGGGCATCAGTGGGGATATCAAAAAGTTAATAGGGGAAAATTAATCAAGATTTTTTGCTCCCTCTAAAAAACCCTAATTTGGAGGGAACCGAGATAAGGGGAGGGAAGGGATTTGGAGGGCATATTTTGGCTCCCCTCCCCTCCCCTCCAAAATTTTAAACCAAATGAAAAGGGAAGGGCTCCCCTTCCATCCCCTCCCCTCCAATCAAATAGACCCTTAGGTGACTCAACAATATTGAAAGGTAAGTCCTCGCAATTATTTGAACCCTAATGTCGCACAATTTACATGGAATGTACATGGGATGATTGAAAGAATAAACACTTATAATGTGTTTTTGCAACTATAGATTTGTAAAAGACATTATCTTCAATTTGCCTAGAAACAAAATTAGTCCAAATTTCAAGGTAACTATAAATTATCTTTAATAAGAAAACTACTTTCGTGGGCATGTTTGATTGGAGAGGGACTCAAAGTAGAAACTAAGACCTGAATAGCATGTCAAAATGGGAATCAATAGGATAAATCTAAGGATGGGGGAGAAGATGCGAGGAATTGACGATATTAAGATAGATTTTTTAAAAAAAAAAAAAAGAATGAGACAAAGAGAAAATAACAAAAGAAAATATTGGTAAAATCAATAAATTCATAAATCCCTAAATTCATAAAAAGTAGGAAGAAAGAAAAATGAGGAAGAAAAAATGGTGGGGGACCCTGTAACATCCTTAAATTTTAAGGCTTAGAGTTAATTGTAGTTTAAGTTTTACTTAGTCAAAGGATTCGAATAAATTAATAATTTAAAATGAAGAATCAAGTTCAAAGAAAAAAAAGAATGAAAATACGTCCTTAAAATAATTCTTCTAAATATATGGTTGTGTGAATGAATATACCTTATTATTGGAAGTAAAAATATAAAGGAAAAAAAATGTTGTCAGATATTATTATTATTATTATTATTTTTTAAAAAATAATATTATATTTTAAACCCTAACCCTACACCTATAAAACCCTACTTCTCATACCTTCTGTACACTCCAGCACCGCACCAAGGCACAGGTTCTCTTCTTCCATTTTTCTTAATCGTCAATATGTGCTTGTCTTGTCAAACATGTTTTCACATGGCTCCTTCTGACGGTTCTTTCTGACCTTATCTTATCTATATTCCCTTCAACCTCTTTTTGCTGTGGAAGTGAATACTTCAAGCATTTACTCACTAAAAACTGATGGTTCTTTTCTAAATCTTTTCATTTTTACTTTTCTCCTTCACTGTTGATGAGTAGGTGTAGGTATTTTTTTTTTTTTTTGGCTTCAGACCCCACTTGCCTATCTTCATTACTATGTGGTCTCTTCAATGTTTCAAAACGCACAAGTTCTCCATAATATTTTCTTGTCAGCCTGCATATTTTACTCTCTCTCTTTGGAACTGTTCATTCATGGTTTGTGTGAGATTTATTCCAATTTATGAACCGTTCCTTTCTTCTAGGTGAGTGTTGGTTGTGAAAGTTATTTATCTTTCTCTCTCCCTTTGACCCATATATTCCCCATTTCGTTTTACTTATGGTGGTGTGTACATGCATCTGAACCTTGAGCAAAAAAAAAAAAAATACATGCATCTGAACCACTCTTGACTTTTAATTGTTTATTCATTTTATTTTAAATGCCAAATATGTCTTTTGGACTTGATATATGAGAGTTGAGTACTATCTGATCTTCCCTCCTTGTGCGTACATATGAAATAAAGGTCCAAGCTTTTTCATTTCTTTTTGTTTATTTTATCTATACTTTTATCTCTTCCACCTGAATGTGTGTGAGAGATATTTCTTCAATATAGCCAAAACACTTTCCCTCACCTTGATCCACGTGAATTTGTACATTTATTGATTCTCCCTAAACCCTCCTATCCTGACATGCGCATAAAAACTTTTATATATATATATAGAGTTATTAAACCTATTATATTTATGTTCCTACCATTTAATGAGTATATTTCTTGAACCCACCTGTCCTCTTATTTTAAGATTTCTAGCTAATATAAAATCTGGATACAAAAGATTATACGGGACAACTCGTAAATATGTATCTAGATATTAATTTTTTTAGGGAATCTTGAGGTTTAGAGTAGTATTAGATTAATTCTAGAGGAATTTTTAGTCCTTCATTGATAGATATATTTATGTTTGTGACTTTTCAGACTCTCATTGAGAGCTTTGGCGTAACTCTTGCGTCGTTACCGATAAGTTAGGGATTAACAGGTAACTCTGAATATTCTTCCATATACTTGTAAATTGTATGTGATTGTGAGTAACTATCTTTTATTTAAAAATTAAAGGACTGAATCATATGTATAGGTGTATGTATTGTAAATTGATATTTGATATGAAATGAAGCATGATTTATTGTTACTGAACATGTTTGTCATGGCGGCTGTATTTGTGATGGGTTGGAGTAAGGAGGGATTTGTACGTTGAGATCTTTTACCACGTGGTATGTCATCACTCTGTGCACAGTGGATGACACTTGTCAGGGCCCCTTCTTCCATGTTTTCCTTTGGCCGGATTGCATTGGAGCTGTGGGACATGTGACACCTCCTTAGTTGTATTCTTTTAAGGAGGGAGCCATATTCCATACTTAAGCTCTATACCTTTGGCCAGGTGTATCTTAAGTTTTGGTGAGCTTGGGACAATCCACTCAAATGGATGAGTTGCTATTGGACTATGTGTTAGCCTATGGCTCCAGTCAGCGGTTGAGGATGGACGGTGATATAAGGGAGGCTGCATACTGCATATTGTATAATAGTGCGTTTCACATTGACATCATGATAATTTATGTTGTATGAAATTATGGTATATACAAATATATATGTAATCAGCTCCTGCTTTTTGTCATATGTGACTTGCTTGTGTACGGTAGAAACTTTCAGTAGTTACTGAGATGTCAATCTCACCCTATATTAAAAATTTTCAGGTGATTGTTCAAGTAGGGAGTAAGGGGAAGAACCTATGGAGTGAGCCTTGAAGGCTCGGTTGTGCTCCTAGAACTTACGTTATGTTATTCTATTTGCCATGACTATAAGACTTCCACTTTGTATTTTATTATTAAATATTGTGAGAATTTATGTTGACTCAAAAATACATTTTGAATTGAATTAGTTATGTATTTTAATGATTTGGATGTTGGACATCCTTGTTAGAGATATTTCAAGTGTTTTGGCCAAGATTTTGGGTGTTGGATTTTGGGGTGTTACAGACCCACCCGATTTTCTCTCCCAAATATTTTTCCATATGTTGAGAGAAAATGAGGAGAAAACTTAGACTCCGTTTGGATCACTGAAAATCGGGCGATGGAAAAGGGAAAGGAAAATGAAAATTTTCAACTAACGATGGCCATTTAGATAGAATTGTCCATATGAAAATATTTTCCGCGGGCGCTATTCTCCCACATCTAATTGAAAATAGATTCCACAAAAAATGGCGGGAAGCCACTTTTCAACGCTTGTGAAAAATGGCCGAAAGTCGATTTTGCCCTTGATGACACGACTAGCGGCGAGCATGTGACCCTGGAAAATAGAGAGTTGTGGAGAATGGAGAGGGCAAGTGGAATTTCAACAGCGATTGTGCATCACACACAACAGGTTCGTTGGAACATAGATTAGTGTGGGTTATTTTGAATCTTTTGAAAAGTCTGTCCAATATTTGTTGGGTTATTTTGAATCGCTTGGGAAGTTTGATGGGTGGGTTAGTTTTGTTCCCCACATATATTTTTATTTTTGTAAAGTGATTGCAATTGACAACGACAGACAGACGATATCATGTATGTAATCGTTAAAGTAAAAGTAATCGTTTAAGTTTAAACCAGGTAGAACTACATATTTTTTTGTTCCTCCACCATCCCTGTTTAATTCACTTCAAATAGAGCTAAACAGAGGATCTTTTCATAAGTGCTACACTCAAGTGAAATCATACATACTCAAGTGGCATAAAGGAAATCACTGACCAAAAAGTTCTTAAAACATTTGTGATGTTGTGTACAATCAAGTGTGAAAATGCCACACTCACTTGAATGTGATATGGCATTCAAGACAAATTAGGGGAACCTGTGAGAAACAACATCACACTCGAGTGTAAAAATAGCACACTCAAGTGTTGTGTTTTGTTGAATGCAAATCGACACAAGGACATGTGAGAAGGCAAGTTCACTCAAGTGCACACATGAGACATTGCCATTTGTACATTCTCGACTAGGGCTGGGAATCAGGGCTGCCCCGGTCCGACAGGGCCTGGCCCTACAGGGCCAGGAGTAAGGAAAACATCTATTTTTCAAAGCCCGGCCCTATAGTACCAGGGCCAGGGCCTGAAAATTACTATTCCAAATTTTAACTATTTTTCCTTCAAATTTTTTCAAAGAAATATAATTAGTAAATTTTAACCATTAAAGTTCTAATATATCAAATAAATGTCATCAACATTAATATCTAAACAATATAAATCATTCAACAAATAAACACATTCATTAATTCGTAGTAAAAAACAAATAAACACAAAGAATATGTTTTTTCTTTTTTTTCAAAAAATATTAAACAAAGATATTGCTTTATGTATGCCTATGACAAAATGCATTTCCCTCTCATAATTTTGTGTGTGTCTGCAGATTCCTTCGGTTCATGCATGATTTTACTAACAAGTAAAAATAATTATACTTATTTTACACAAAATATATTTATAATTTATTACTTATATAATATAGTAATACCAAAGTATGTGTTTATTTAATATGAAAACATCCCTTCCTTAAAATTTATAATAACTTATGAGCAAAAAAATATATATAATAACTAATTATGTGTTTTAATACAGAATAATAATAAACATAAAAAAGGGTTATAGTTTAAACTAAAAAAATCTAAGTAATTACAAATAAATACATTCATTAAGTGGAAGTCTAGGTTATATATTTTTTTTAAAAGCTACAGTTAAACGGGCCTGCAGGGCCGGCCCGAGGCCCTGCAGAGCCGGCCCGATTAAGCCCGAGGCCCTACAGGGCCAATTTCAAATTTCTGACCTATTTTTCAAGCCCGAGCCCTCCAGGGCCAGGGCTTAAACGGGCCGGCCCGATGGGCTTGACCCGATTTCCCAGCTCTATAATCCCGACACAGCGGCATCTTGATACTGGGAACGGTAAAAAAAAAAAGAACTCTAAGGAATCCAAAAAATTGAAAAATTGGATTCCAATGAACTACATCTACCAAGAAAAAGTATTTTGTTTTTATTCGACCCATAATTATATATGAAATAGTGCAATCGATTTTCATTTAAACAAGAGATGGAGAGCAGTCAAGCGTCATAATCCTTCCTGTGTCTCGTTCGCTCTCTAGTAAAAAAAGCGGAAAACCTCTCCACTTCTGTCTTCAAATGAACAAAAATGTGAATCCCTATGAGGAAGAATACCCAAATTGATAAGAAGTGTCGTATGACACTCCAAACGGCAGCGGTTGCTTCCCAATTCCCAATTTTCCCATCCTCCGGTTTCAAGCCCCATCCTAACGCCTTCTCCCTGAACGACGTCATTTTGGGGTCTTTGCAGCTAGAGCCGGGAAATCGGGTTGAGCCCATCGGGCCGGCCCGTTTAGGCCCTGGCCCGTCAAGAGCCGAGCTTGAAAAATAGATGAGATATTTGAAATTGGCCCTGTAGGGCCAGCCCTGGAGGGCCTCGGACTTAAACGAGCTGGCCCTGGAGGGCCTCGGGCCAGCCCTGCAGGCCTTTTCACTGTAGCTTTTTCTTTTTTCCTTTTTTAATTTATTAATTTATATATATTTTGTCTTTGTTATAGAGTTATTTATCCATTTAACTACAAATACATAATAACTATACTCTAATTTTATGATTTGGTTTATTATTTGTTGTAAATAAAATTACTCTTATGTTTAACAGATTAAATTATTTGTTACAATAATAGTCATCGTACTAATGTCGCTTAGTGATATGTCTTTTATGTTTTATGTGAGTTATTTGTGAACATAGTTTGCTTTTGATTATGAATTAGTGACTGTGCTTATTTGTTGGATAATTTGTGATGTAATTTACTAATTATATTTCTTTAAAAAAAACATAGGAAAATTAATTAAAATTTGTAATAGTAATTTTCGAGCCCTGGCCCTGGTGCTCTCGGGCCGGGCTTTGAAAAACATATGTTTTTCTTACCTCGGGCCCTGGAGGGCCGGCCCTGATTCCCAGCTCTATTTGCAGCTTTGGTGGCACGCTGTGGGGTACACATTATGTGCACATAATTAGGTGCCCAATTATGTGCTCATAGAGGTATGAGCATATTTTATTTTATTTTATTTTATTTTCTTATATATTATATTTATTTAGATTTAGATTATATGATGTTTTCTGGAATTTTGTTTGCACACAGTATCTCAAATTAATTAGCTTCCAGTTCTCCTAATTATGTGCACATAATCTGCATTCCACGCTGTGTGTGTGACTTGAAGCGGGACTCTGAGGGTTTTCTCTGTTAATTTTAGGTATTCTGCATTTTGTTTTTTTTTTTTGAGTTAGGTTTAATGCCATGTCTCCGATAGCCATCTGAGCTGTGATCGGCGATGCTATGATTGGACCAAGAATAAGACTAATTCGTTTCGCATCTTGATAGGAACCTGTGGATCCCTTTTTCAATGGAACCATGGAGCCGTTTTCTGCGAATACATGTTTATCTTGAGTTCTTCTTAATGTAACCTTCATTTTGTGTATGAATGTGTTGAAGTCGATGAGGATCAAGTCAAATTTGGAATTACCGTCTGAACAATTTACTTTGATGTGAATTTTCAGGCTGACTGAGGCTTCACACTATTGTTCTGTTGGCCTAACAAATCCAGGGAAAGAAATATTTTGATTGCATCTTCCTACAATTATTATTGTTAGAACAGACCGAGATCGTTTATTACACTAATCACTGGGTTAATATTAATAAAATGTTTAAACGAATGGAACCAAAGTGATTGTTTATATTTTTATATAGAGAAATGTTAAAGTGCAATTATTTGTTTCCACAGTGTACTAGGCATGTATGCATATGATTCTGATTCAAAGTCATTGCAATTAGTGGAGATGAATAAATTGAACGTTAGTTGGTATGCTTACACACATGAAAGTCGTTTGGTTCTGCTTGCATCTGGAATGCAATGCAGGACATTTTATGGCTTTCAGGTAGTGTTATGTTGACTTGTTCTTGTCAATCTATAGAGCTAAGGATGTTTACTAACAGCTTAGTTATTGTATTTTCTTCCTTTATTCTTTTATTTGCCTAATGCAACAGTACGTTTGTTTAGATTTCGTCTGCAGATAATGTTCGCTTGCCCAGGTTTGAGATGGTTAGGGCAAAATCTGATGCAAATAATAAGTTAGTTTTAGCAGCTGAAGACATCTATATTGTTACTGTGTAGGTTTCAGGATTTGAAGATTGAATATTCACTGAAACTTTACCACTGCTGTATCAGAGAAATTTCAGATAAACTTTCTTCACATTTATAGGCTGCATTGAAGATTGTAATATTCTTATTGTAGTTCTGAATATCTTCACCACTGCATGCTAATTTTCTTTGAGGAATGTTTTTGGGTTGTTCCAAATATAGGAAGAAAGGTCCATAAAATAAGTCAAAGATTTAATGAGCAGGAAATTTAAGTAAAATTAAGATAAAATTTCCCACTAAGAATTGATTTGGAGAAACGTTGTGTAACAATTTCAGGGCACACTTGAGTGTACTTTTCAACACTCGAGTGTTACCTTGAAGACACTCGAATGTTACTGTTTCACACTCGAGTGTGGCGTTCTCGTGGCACTCGATAAAATTGAAATTTTAAGGGGCACAAATGGTATTATGTCTTATTTTCTTACATAATTTCTTTCAATCAAACAAAATATTTCCTATCAACCCATTTTCTTTTCCAGTATGAACCAAACAAATCAACGGAAAATATTTTTCCTTCCCTTCCATTCTTTTCTTTTCTATTCCATTCCTATCTTTTTTCTCATCTGCTCTCCCTCACGCACACCTAGCGGAGTAATTTCTTTTTCCAAACCCAATTCAAATACTTAGCTCTAACAAGATTGAAATTGCAGAGGGCTTGACGAGTTTCTTCAAATCGATAGTTCTATTAAATGGAGTGAGCTAATGAATGAGTGCTTGTTCGGTTGTTTGGATCGCTCTTGGACACTAAAAAAAAGTGTTTGTTTATGGTAAATTGAGATAAATCTTTTCTCACACATTTATGAATCATGATTGAAAAGTTACTTTTAAGGATTTCAACGAGTGAACAACAAATTACTTATTAAGTTACAGTTCTGGCTTGACCAAAAAAGCCTAGTGGAGGGAGTATACGCCTGAGCAGCTTTTCTTTCAAAAGTTGTTTTTGAGGAGAAGTCAACAAAATTGATTTTTGGCTTCTAATAGTGGCTTTTGATTTCCAGCTTGTATTCAACATTAAGTTTTAGCATAATTAATCTTGATTTTTTATATGGGTGACCATTGTTATATTAAGATTAATGACAAAATTATATTCAAATGAATTATACAACTAATAATAATTTAAATTTTTATTTTCAATTATCACAATATATATGTGTGTGGATTCATGTCATTTTCAATCTCAACTGATTTTTCAAACTCTATTTCAAACACAAGCCCATTTAGAAAAAAAAAAAAACCCACTTCTATCACCTTTATCTCAAATCTAAATCATATTTATAATTTAACTTTTATCCCATCTAATTTTGCTGCTAAAAGCATCTGGGAAAAAGCCGATATTTTTCCTCATCCATTTTTGACCGACTTTACGCGGGAAAGGGGAGGAAAAAATTAAAATCCCTAGCTTCCCTCTTGTCCTCCGTTCCCCTGGACCACCAATCTGCCTTGGAGTGTGACGGAGCATTTCATCGTGCTTCCTCTTTCTTCTGGTTGCATCTATGTGTTGAGTTCTGCGTGTTGGCTGCGTTTTTTCTTCTTCAGCGTTTCTGCTAGTTGCCGTGGGTGCGTGGGACTGTGTTTTCCTTCCCCCATTTCGCTGCTGTGTGTGTGATTTCAGGAGTCTCCTCCGTCTATTTCTGCTCCTCTGCTCAATATACGAGGGTGGGTGTGGTGGTATGTATGAAAGCTCCTCTCTTTTCCTAAGTTTTATTAAATGGATTATGTGAATTCTTAGAACTAAAGTGTAAAAGAAATGGCAATGGTTTTGCTTTAATGAAAATTGAAATGTGGGTGAGGTATAACTATATGATGTGAGAACAAAAAGTCTTACTGAATGAGATATTATTAAAACTTTAAATAAATTATGATTAGAGTTTTTATATTTTGTTTTGAGCAATTAGGAGACGGAGAAGTGCGTATAATTGGAAGCAAATGACAAAATATTCTAACTGAAATCTTGATTTGATTATTGTCTTTCTTGTTCATTCAACAATTTTGTTTATATATATATATATATATATATTCTCATGTTGGCAGGATGTTTTTAAGTAATGTGGTATATATATAATTAGCATTATATATATATGTGGGTCCCACCATTTCATGTGTGTGTAGGAATCTTCTTCTTCTCATGCAACATGAGAAGTATAAACCCCATATATATATATATATATGTATGTATTTAAGTAATGTGGTTATAAAGCTTAAGGGAGAAATTCAAAAGGACTTTTGAAGTAAGGTCTCCTTATACTTTGTGCAGGTCATGCTTTAGAGAGGAAACGAAGAGATGCCAACATACAAGATTCGGGGAATCGATGTAGAATTCCCATTCGAGGCCTATGATTGTCAGCTTGTTTACATGGAGAAAGTCATACAATCACTTCAGGAAGTAGGTTATGGACGACCCTTTTTATTAAATAAATTTTTGTGGTATGCCTTATGAAAAGGGAATGCAATGAAAGACCTAGGGATAATATAGACGTTTTGAGGCCATTTGGATGATATGGTCCAATGCTAGCACCTGGTAATGTCATGGTTTTTTCATACAATGGATGTTTGTTGTTTTATCATGTAGCGCACCTTGGTTAGGCTTAGGCGTCAAATGCAAGTTTTCAAAGATCTCAATCAATTAAGGGCACAATCAAAAGGCTACAAAGTTCACCATTTTAAGGATAACAATGACTCGTTCAAAATCAGTAGCTTTCCTGATTATTTTAGTCCATATTCCTCATGTCTTCCTTGCATTCTACTGTATAAAGCATAGCTAGTATTTATTCTTTTCACATCTTCCATTCACCATTTCGGCTATCACTAATTATTAGTCACATTAACATAGTATTTGTGGCCAAACAAAACCATCATACTGTATCTTGAGCCTTGATCACACACATTATTTTGTTTTCTGGCAGAAATGTAATGCACTGTTGGAGAGTCCAACGGGAACTGGCAAAACACTTTGTCTTCTATGTGCTACATTAGCTTGGCGGAAGAGTTTGGGCAGTTTCTCAACTGGTGCGAACGTCAAGACCACTCAAAATTCTGAGGGCAAAGTAGACATTTCAACTTCACAACGTGAGGCCTCAAGACTTCCAACTATTTTATATTCTTCACGCACTCACAGCCAGATCCGCCAAGTAATTCAAGAGTTGAAAAGAACATCATACAGGTCATTAATTTCACAGTGGTCTCATACGATCTAAAGTTTCTTTGTGGACATATATTTTGTTGATTGTGATCGCTGTAATGATCCTCACACATGCCAGTTTATGTCTGCACAATCTATTTTATATCTTTACCAAATATCAGTCTAATGTTTCTTATTGACATAACATGTTTTGTGCTCACTGTTGGTGTTCTGTAGTTGTTCATGTAGGGTGCTAAGTGTTATCAATAGGTGCTTTGATAACGACTATTAGGTCCCTAAATCTGGAAGTATAAAAAACGGAAGACAAATGGGAAAGAGGAACATAATTCTATTAGGGAATGAGACAAGTATCTCCCACACTCTAACAGACCATAGATAAATCTTCTAAATATAATATTCAACAAGAATCTCACTCAAATTAATTTTAGAAGCCAAGGAGGATCTCCAATACTGAAAGGATAATATATTATTCACTTGTATAAAATGTTTTATACATGAGCTTAACTGTATTTGTATCATATAGGCCCAAAATGGTTGTTCTAGGATCTCGGGAGCAATTGTGTATTCATGATCAGGTGAGTCTACTTCGGGGAAAGACACAAACAAATGCTTGCCAGTTACTCTGCCGAAGGAGTGGCAAGAATGGCAAGCGTCGATGTAACCATAATGATCTTGTTCTTGGTAATTTCTTATTTTCTATGCATCTGGTTTCTTTTATTTTAAGTAATATCATGCCTGTTTTTGTGCATTATAGGATGTTTTAGCACATTGACATTAAGATTTAGACTAACCTGACATTGTAATTTTGATGTTATTCTAGAATACTCAAAGAGAAACCCCCATCTCGGAGAAGAACCTATAGATATTGAGGACTTGGTGAACATTGGAAAAAGATTTGGGCCGTAGGTTCCAGCTACCGAAATCAGAATGTTTAAATTTGATTGTTTTATGCTACTTTGCTTCTTTATTTTCTTTTTTTCCAACTCACTGAAATTGTCAAGTTCTTGGGCTCTCATTTGTTTCACATTGCTTGTCTTTACCTCAGGTGTCCTTACTACTTATCAAAAGAACTCCACAAGGCTGCTGATATAGTGTTTGCGCCATACAACTATCTTATTGATCGTGGGTATAGGAAATCTCTGAATATTGCTTGGAATGATAGCATACTCATATTTGATGAGGCTCACAACCTGGTAAGAATATATATAACAAAGTTGTGACTGGACGGTCTGATTTTCTCCATAGGTAGAACTCTGATGTCTTTGTGTGCTACACTGCTACTCATTTGTTTTGTTCTTGTAAAAAAGTATTTGAATGTGGGTTTGTATTGTATCCTTATTAAATGACAAAGAATTAATTTCATGAGATAATAACTAAATATAATAACTAATTTGAATAGCCAATTCTTAAGATAGTAACTAATTTAAAATTTAAACAACTAACTAAAATTTATCACATATTCATACAGTCCTTTTCACTGCAGTGTTCTTCATTTTTTATTTATGCAGGAAAGCTTATGCGCTGATGCTGCCTCTTTTGACTTGCCTTCTTGGCTTCTAACAGCTTGCATTTCTGAGGCTCAAAGTTGTGTTGATCTTTGTATAGACAGAAGAGACAAATTAAATGATAAGTCGCGGAATCCAGATGATTTTGCTATCCTTAAAGGTGAACTTGATTCTCAGAGTATGCTCTTGAAGGTTCCTATTTCTATATGATTATCAAGATGCTTGTTTTCATAACATTATTGAGGGCAAGCTGTATAATCTAAAGCTTGCTTGTGCTTACTGGCTATATTTGTTTTGAGGCAGGAAACTACATGCATATGACATTCCCATTTTCTAAATTTGTATCTATGATTTGAGGATCAATTGCAGTGTTTTTGCTGGCTTCTTTGTCAATATTTTATTATATTGCAGATGTAGATTTGCTTACAATACTCTTTTCTTTCTTGCAGCACTTCTACTAAAACTTGAAAAGCGAATTGCTGACGTACCTATTGAATCCAAAGAATTGGGATACACCAAACCTGGACCTTATATCTATGAATTTTTCTCTGATCTTAATATCACTCATAAGACAGCTTCTAAGCTTAAGCGTACAATTGAAGAAGCTGGGATCCTTCTTGAGGAAGATAATCAGCTGAAGGCAAATAGCACCATTTTCAGGCTGGACAATATAAGTGACATCATTGGCATTGTTTTCAGGGATGAAGGCACTGCTCATGCAAAATACTATAAGGTAATAATCTGGACTCACATGAAATTAGAGTTACACCTCAGGTGGATTTGCTTGTTTCATTGCTTCATACATGATAGAGTACCAAGCCGGAAATTACGTGCGGTTAATTTAGGGGATTGAATTAATCTGATTTTGTTTTATTAATATTTATTTTAGTTGTTTTACTAGTGGTTTGTTAAGTGCTCAGCAAGATTAGGATTAAGGGAGTTAGTTAGGATTATATGCGGAGTCAAAGTATTTTATTTATTGTATTAAATGTATTCAATATATTATTTTTATGAGTCGTGGTTAGTGGTCCTAAATTTGTGGGAGTCATGGTTATTCTTTTTATCTATAAATAGTGACTTAAAGTAGTCTGGAAAATATATGAAAATTCGTAGAGAATTACTTATTTGATTACGGGAGATTCTCCTTGTGCTTTAGTAGTCCAATGGGTTACTAATTTTGGCTCATCTATCTATTAAAGATTTACCCTATTCTTTATTATATTATGAGATTAGATTCTGATTTCGTAATATGATAAAGATTTATCTTTTTAATTTTTATCCTCTTATTCTTTTATATTTCCTAAAAAAATCGCTCTCTACCAATACATGATAGCTAATGTTGTTTGTCTAGATTTGTCTTCCTTCCACTATGATTTCTAATTTTAAAGCTGGTTTTTGGCACATTGAAGGTTCATGTGAAGGAGGTTGATGCAAAAGCTGCTGATAACGTTAAAGGTAATTAGGTATTTATAATAGTAGATTGCAAGAACTATGATGGTTAAATTTAATGCTAGAACAGGGCACATGTGATATGGATGTATAGTAATTGTTGAATTTGCTGGAGAAAAAAGCATGTGACTTCTGGTTTTGAATATGGTTATATAATTGTGTGCACATGGTATCTGTACAAAAGAAACTGAATAATTTCAGAAAATTATTGACTCCAAAATTTCTTATTTCATTCAGGATACTAGTAGCTTTATATGAGGGGGTTAGGCCACAGAAGTTCAGTAATCAGCTTCTGCCAGAAAAGGAAACAAACAGGATAAATATATATTAGACTCATGAAATAGGAAATGAATAAGAAATCAACATTACTTGACTTCAGCTCATTAATCTGCAATAAACCATCAAGATTTTGGCCACTGAATGTCCATGAATCATGGCCCATTACCCAGCAAATATCCCATATGTTTCTTCCCAAGACTCATGGGATTCCGGCAAAAACAAAACAGATGGCAAAAGCGAATCTCTTTTCTATAGTATATGTAGACCAAAAAGTTTGATTTGGCCTTTTTATTCTCACTGCATTACCTTTCTGTTCAAACTCTTCAAACTATAGTGTATATTACAATACAATAGATATAATCAAGGTTAGTTGTCCCTTTTAATGCTTTAAAGTTTAAACTCTCTGAACTATAGTCTATAACCTTATTATTGAAGATACTCTTTCCATTCTATGGGCACTGAAAGTTGTTTCTCATAGAACTATGTGGTGCTGCAAGTGTAGATATCCCTTTAACATTCTGTTATTATGACTTCAAATTTTGATGCTGTAGGTAAAGCTTCAAGGGTCCTTAGTTGGTGGTGCTTTAATCCAGGAATAGCTATGGAAGTTTTTCCTAAGTTGGGTGTTGGCTCTGTTATATTGACATCTGGCACGTTATCTCCGATGGAATCTTTTGCTCAGGAGCTGAAAATGTTAGAATCATTTTGTTAGTTGTATTTTATCTGAAAATATCATTATTGTCATAGAACTTAACAGAGTGGATTCTGCTCATTTCAGAGATTTTCCCATTCGGCTAGAAAATGGGCATGTAATAACCCCAAATCAGATTTGGGCTGGAGTTGTACCAGTTGGTCCTTCAGGGCGTACTTTTAACTCTTCCTACCGCACACGTGATTCTATAGAGTACAAGCAGGAGCTTGGTAATGCAATTGGTATGTGACGTAATTATTTTTATGCTGAGTTTGTTTAATTTAAGCCTTATGTGCAAATTGTCTCTCCATTTTGGAAACACCTACCTTGTTATAATAATGGGTGTAATACCACCTTGGAATCACTGCTAGTGATGGGAACATCACATTCTTGTCATGGTTTAATCCTTCTTTTGCATTCTAGATGTATTTCAGAATTTGAAGCGCTTTGGAATGACTCTTTAAGCCATCAAAGTTTCCTATTTGTACATGTCTATACATAATATTGATAGTTTGCAGTTGTTGCCAAATTATGTCCTGGTATTTTGTGATGCATATAGACATGTTAGTTTTGGATGTGAATTTATGCATCTGACTCCAAGTGCTTAAGAAAGTCATGAGTGAGTTGATTTTAATTATATTGGAGTTCAATATGCCCATCACTAGCTGTTGACCAGGAAAGTCGGATAAAATTTACAAATGGTTATATATCTGCGATAGATATTGTCTACATATCTAAGGGAGTCAGAAGATAATCTATACTGAACACTCAAACTTATAGGATGTGATAAGCTGTTAATATAGTATATCATATCCATATCTAATCCTAGGATTTACATAACTAACGAAATAAGAAAACATAATATAAAATAAACATAAAGATATTTATTAGTTAATTCTAAACTAGTGCCTCTCAACATGTACAAATTACTTTGCCTCAGGATTGTGATGGTTTTCAGTTTAACATGAGTTCATTTTCAGAAGAGAAAGTGAAGGCCAGCCATGGGTACTAAATTTATTTTCATGGAACGGAGACAAGTCTATTTTTCAATCTTGTGGACAATTTGTAGTTGTCCTGCCCTGATTTAATGTGCCATCATTATTATCAGACAACATGGGGTCTCCAGGGTTGCTTAAGTTCCCCCTCCCCCGTAATAAATCATATTATTGACATTGTGTCTATTTTGTGTTTATGCTTGTTGTTTGATGGTTTAATGAGTATTTTATTTTTTTATTTTTTACTTATCTAAATTTTGTATTCATGGTCTGTATATGATCTTTGATTTGATTGTGTTTAGATCTATTTTGTCCCTTGCCGTCCCTTAATAAGATCTTGATTTTGATTACCTTGGATATGACAATTAGAAGCCTGATGATTAGTAGCAATTCTAACAACACTGTTTTATGTTTTAGTCAATTTGGCTCGAATTGTTCCTGATGGACTTCTTGTATTCTTCCCATCTTATTACCTTTTGGACCAATGCATTGGGTGCTGGAAAAACATGGTAAGATTCTTAAAGCACTAATGAAGGTGCAAAATCTTTTTGCTCTCAACTCATGTTGTATTCTGTTTTACTTTTTAGACCAATGCAAACTCAACATCAACATGGGAGAGAATCTGCAAACAGAAGAAACCTGTCGTAGAACCCAGGCAATCTTCCTTGTTTTCCCTATCAATTGAGGTAATAACTACATGTAATAACGTGGAAAACATTCTTCCACAATTAATGTTTAAATACGTCTTTTTTCTAAAAACAAAGCTAAAGGACATTTTTGGCAGGACTATTTATCTAAGCTGAAAGACACCTCTGCATCTGGAGCTGTATTTTTTGCCGTTTGTCGTGGCAAGGTATCTCTTGAAGCTGACTATTGAGGAAAATATGAGTGTGCTAGAATTGTTTGATTACGTTTAGATTGATAAAAACTGCAATGTGTGTGGTTTTAAAGTTGACTTTTGAACAGACAGATTTAGTCTTCATGGAAAGTCCATTGAGATTTAATTTGGAAGTCCTGATTTTGAAACCCAAGTATGGACTTTTTGAGTCTTAATGTGATAGAAGAAGCTTTCTAAGCCTCTTAAGTCTTATACAAAACCTAGAAGAAGACAACCAAAAATATTGTATACATTTTTAATCTCTTTGCATGTGCGAACTAGGATATAAGGATGATGTTAAGTAGTCGATTATATAAAATTCTTGAGTTTAGGACTTTTTTTTTATGGCTCATTTCAATCTTGGTTACAAGTCCAGTGTCTTATCTACACAAACTTAATTTTCAATGCATCTTAATTTTTGGAAAAATAATTGAAGATTGTGACTGGATTCCTTTATCATAGTCCAACAATAATAGGAATAACAAGTCTTATCCAACTAAGAGAGTTCAGCCATAATTGCATATGCCATCAAACTCTATCAATAACCAACATTTTAGATATATGTTAGGGACCAACAATAAGATATCTGTAATGCTGATTTAATTAAGCACAGCTCGAAACACAATGAGAACTACAATCTGTCAAGAGCCTAAACTCCCACAGCCAAGAATGAAAGCAGTCCTGCACTAACAGAATGCTCCCTCTCCTTCAAACCTCACTCAAAACATGTCCTCCCCTCACACTCTCCTACGTCTAATATAAGTCAAAAAGCATATGTGCACAGTGTTCAAAAAGAGTGCTACAGTGCAAACAACTAGAGCCACTCTATGCAGCGGCTATATGTCTAACAATTACATCAAAATAGGAAAGCCAGCCCTGCAACCTTAAAAAGTATCCCTTCCTTTAGTGTGTGTTGTCCTAGGTTGTCTTGTGTAGGTCTTTCCTAGGAATGGGGTCCTTTCATTACCCTCCCCTAGAAGTCTCACCTTGTCCTCAAGGTGAAAAGAATGAAATTGTGTGGCGAGTGTGTCAGCATCCTCCCACGAGTTCTCATACTCTAGCATGTCTTTCCACTTCACCAATACTTCAGTCTGCCCATTCACCAGCTTTCGGAGCTTGCACATTGCTTCAGGCTGAACCCTCAACTCCAATTTTTCTGATAAGGCAGGGGGAAAACTTGGAGTTACCAGACCAGATTGAACTGACTTCTTAAGGACAGAAATGTGGAAAGAATAGAAGGGGGGGCGTATCGTCTTGACCTGCCCCCTATTGAGGCAAAGAGCAAAATTATACACCCCATCTCTTGCTGCGTCAACAACATATAAGAAAGAAAAGATTCTTTCCTGCTCAACACATCCCAGCATAGGACTCTTATCAAGCCAGAGCCCATGAATTCAGGAATTAAGTGAGTGGACGTCCCTCCTCTTGCTGTATTGGTGTCAAATAGATGAGAAAATGTTAACCCCAGTAGGAACGTGACCACAACAGTCCCATTCTTCTTCATTTTTTCTGTTCCAATTGCCTCATCATGGCCGAAATCCTCTTCTTTATCGTCAACGACACACAACAACCGACGATGCCTTGTTTGTTGATTCTTCTCACTGTTGCTTGATCGAAACTGCCCATTAGGGTAAAAAACAACCCCTACCTCACCTTGAGTTGCTATATCCGTATCTCGCGGAGAAAAACTCCCAAGAAGCTTTAACGTTCGGATGAGATTGAAAGCTCCTTCCTTCTAGATGCATCAACACCAAACGGTGGGAGAAACGTCATTGATTTGCCATTTGTTGCCCGTCGAAGAGATTTCTTTGGAATTTCAGAAGTTGCGATTGCAGAAACGATACTCCTGGTGCTTTCTATCATGTGTGTTAGCTGTGGGTAATAATAGGATTGGGCTAAAAAATATTCAGGCCCAATAGTGAAGCATTGGGTTTTGTTAAACCTAAAGCCCTTATCTTTCTCTGAAATCTGATTCCTTTCATCTACATTCAACATTGATTCTGCAACGTCTCGCAGATGCAGCGTCTTTGGAGTCGACAAATTGAACCATACCTTCCACCGGTCTCTTTGCTGCTTATCATATCTCTAGAATCGTGCTTGGGCCCTCTCAACAGTCCTTCTTTTCTTCTTCTCCTTATTAGATTTTCTTGCTGCAACATTTGTATATGGGATGTCTCTGGAATCGTGTGGCTTCGCTGCTCCGTCTGAAAAGCTTTTAGCGTTCATCTTTTCTCTTCCGTTGTCACCAACAACTTCTTCAAACTTTTCTTCTGCTGAAAAGGGTTGTAACTTTAATTGTTGTTCAGCCTCACAGTCTTCAGCTCTCTCTATTTCTTGTTCATTTGGCTCCTTCTCGTCTATTTCAACATCAACATTACCAGATATTATCTCTGATAGATCGTTTCTTTTTCTCAACTCTTCAACCCTTTTGGTCTCAACTTGTGACTCTGATTTCTCCTCTACTCCTTTGTTGCCCCTTAAAGCATCTCCATCTTCATTCTTGTTAAATGTAATTGCTTTCAACATCTGCCTCGATTCTTTGACACTAAGTACACTCAAGTCTTTTTGCTCCATTCTTCCCTAGGATCTCATTGCTCGATACCAAATTGTTAGGGACCAACAATAAGATATCCGTAATGCTGATTTAATTAAGCACGGCTCGAAACACAATGAGAACTACAATCTGTCAAGAGCCTAAACTCCCACACCAAGAATGAAAGCAGTCCTGCACTAACAGAATGCTCCCCTCTCCTTCAAACCTCACTCAAAACATGTCCTCCCCTCACACTCTCCTACGTCTAATATAAGTCAAAAAGCATATGTGCACAGTGTTCAAAAAGAGTGCTACAGTGCAAACAACTAGAGCCACTCTATGCAGCGGCTATATGTCTAACAATTACATCAAAATAGGAAAGCCAGCCCTGCAACCTTAAAAAGTATCCCTTCCTTTAGTGTGTGTTGTCCTAGGTTGTCTTGTGTAGGTCTTTCCTAGGAATGGGGTCCTTTCAATATATTATTCACCTATAGATCCCCTTCAATAACTTCTTTAAGTATACTTTATGACATGGATCCTTTATGATAGACCAAATTGCAAACTGTTGTTTTCAGCATTTACATGACACCTATTGTGGCGTGCAGTTTTAGGCAAGTGATGTAGAAGTCCTCACAATCTTGCATCTCATATATATATAGTTTATTAAGTTGTTGAGCTGCCATATATCATGAACATCATAGATGCTATAAGGGATCTGGAGATGTCGAAACTTCAGTTGTTTTGATTCTGGCAAAAGAAAAGGCAAAAAATGCCCAAGATGTACTTGTATATGCTATCTAGCTACTTTGATTAGCATCACTTGCTTGGGTGCTTTTAATGTTCGTTCATGCTAGTAGATAGAAGTTAATTGTTGTTAATTATACAGGTAAGTGAAGGATTAGATTTTGCAGACCATGCGGGAAGAGCTGTGATGATAATTGGTATGCCATTTGCCACAAGTAATGATCCTAAGGTTTGTTTTCTTAACCCTCCCTTTATTGTTGTTAAGGCTCATTTTCCTACAAGTTTCTGTTATTGAATTTGTGAACTTTTTGTATGGCCTAATTATTGTTATTGAATTTGCTAACTTTTTGTATGGCCAAAGCTTGTACTGGTGAGCTTCCTAGGACTTAGGTCTAACAGTTTTTCTAGGCGTCTTGAATCTTGTGCTGGTTAGGCCTTTTTTTGGGGATTCCTTCTGGACTTTTATTTGGGCCTTTGCTTTTATTCTTTCATTTCTTAACCTATTTGGTTAGGATTGCCCTGTGTTTATGTGCTGTTCATCTTATCATTTTTGGACATGGGACTTCTTTTAAAGTTTATCTCTAACCAATGTCATTTCAAGCGATACCATAAGAAATTCCGTGTACAAATTTGAAGATACATTGTACATAACCTCTCCAACTTTTGGCATGTTAATCCTCTTGTGCTAAAAACCAATCATTGCACTCCTTTACTGTAGAATTTGAGTTCTCTCAAGTCTTTAGTTTAAATTGGCGACAAATCCTCCCCTATGCAGGTAGAGGGTGTTTACATTGTAAGAATAATAACAATAAAAAAAGGAATATTGAAGTGGACCATAAAAAAAAATTGGTGTTAAATTTGAGTTCTCTCAAGTCTTCAGAAAGCAAACACATAGAGTCCTTTCTAATTTATAGAAATCTATGCTCTTTTTTTGGCCAACTTATAGAAATCAATAATTGCAAAGATGTATTTATTGAATTTAATAACATGCAGGTTCGTTTAAAGCGAGAATTTTTGGATGAACAATCTCAAACCCAAGGTGAATTGTGTAAGGTAATGTTAGTATCACTTGAAATATATGATAATTTTTTCCCTTTGTAGTTTCTATTATATATAATCATTTTTTTATCAGGTTTTAACTGGAGAAGAGTGGTATAATCAGCAAGCTTCACGTGCAGTGAATCAAGCTGTTGGACGTGTAATTCGTCACCGCCATGACTATGGAGCAATTATCCTGTGTGATGAAAGGTTTTTGCCTTTTTTCTGATTTATTTCTCGAAAATGCATATCTTGGCTCTAAATTAACTAAAGCTATGATTAGTTTTTCTTTCTTGAGGTGTTACTCGGAGAAAAAAAAAATCTAAATCGATGTTTCACTTTTTCTTGATTCAACCGGTTGACACTCTAATATACTGATTTTTTTCAAAATATCTACCTTGTACTTTCTTTGAGATCACCACCATAGTCTGAGTGAGCTACCTTGATGCCCTGAAGTGGTATAGCTTGCCTAAATCCTTGGTTTGAAAGTGATCAAGTAGGTGCTATTTCAATTGAGAAATTTCTTCTTGATTATTGTCAGTTAGGACAATGTTATCCATGTCATATATTGTCAAAAATTAGGATTTTGTCAAACAACACGGCTAAAATGCCCAGACCAAGCCCATGGTGATTGCTTGTGTCCATAAATAGAGCAATGTGATTTGCATACTAATGTTGGCTTTCCCTTGAGAAATGAATCTAGGAGGTAGCTCCATTAGACTTCTTTCTCAACTTCACCATGTAGGAAGGTATTTTGATGTCCAACTAGTAGGGAGGCTAATTTTGAAGTTAGGGGTGTTCACAGGATGGGACATGCAACTACTAGGTTGTGCTGAGTTTTGGCCTTATAAGCACTAAATAGAAGCTAAGAACCATGAATTAGGGATGGACAACAAAAATTCACTAAATAGCACAAATGGGGCCAACCAGTGAGTGTGAAGAGTTGGTTTAGATAAATTGGAGGCTTCTAACTGGAACTAGACCTTTAGATGACGATAAAGATGGTTCACGTGCAAGCACATGGCTCGATGGCTAGATTTTTGGTTGTGATGTCTGGAAGGGTCATTAAAACTTAAGTTGACAGCAAACAACTTGTTGATGGCGAGACTTGTTCTCCAATATAAGTGATGCAAAGTAGTTGGAATGAGACACAAGAAGCGTTTTAATCTCTGAACAAGCCACGTATTTATATTAAGGATACAAGACATTATATTGATGACTAATAATTACATGATAATCTCTATGTCATTATTTATAATAATCAATCATAATTACCAATAAATCATTGACATAATCAACAACCTATTTAATTGATTTAATCTGTCCTAATTAAATTGTTATTAATTCATGGTTGATTGTAGGTCTAACAAACTGTGTACAAGAGAATTTTGTAGTCTCAGAATACTATAAGTTTTTTTATTTTTTATTTTCTTTTTAAAATATCTAACCTTTTTATGATATAACCATTATGATTTTTAGATTCACTTGTGCTTTTCTGCTTTATTGATTGGTCTTTACTTATAGGTTTGCATATCCACATCGTCAATCTCAAGTCTCACGTTGGATACAACCTCACATCAAGGTGCGATATTTTTATGGAGTCATCTTTTGAATATAAAATTCTCATACTCATTTATATTCTTGCAGTGTTTCTCAAAATTTGGAGAAGTGGTTTTTACTTTGACTCGATTTTTCCGTGATGGAGGAAGTCGTGGCCCTACAAAGCTGTCATTATTGGAAGCTGAAAATGGGGGTCAGTATGGTCTGGCATCGTGTTCTTTATCTTTTCCTTGATTGTGGTCTCTCTGTCCCACGCTTTTTTGCCATTACATCATGGAAAAATGGTCTTCTCATTTTTCAAATAAGTTGTAGTCAAGAAGTGTATGCTTTAAAGGTTTTCTATTATGAGATGGCAGTCATATGTTGAAATATGAATTTTTCTTATATATATAAATAGGGAAAAACACTTCTCATGTTGTAGGAGAAGTGCATTCTCATGCATTATATATATATGTGGGTCCCACCATTTCATGTGTGTGTAAGAATCTTCTTCTCATGCAACATGAGAAGTTTAAACCTCATATAAATATATATGAAATGGATATGGACTGCTATTTTTACAGCCATGATTCAATAAACCTCCAGTTACGGGGAGGAAAAAATTGAGGGGTTGGGTGGATATTAGTTGTGTAGATTGTGCTGTTTGTTGAATGACACCATATATGTAAGTCTAATGTTTGACCAACTCAATATGGGAGAAGTTAATTATGTAAATGAAATACTGATGTTGCCGCTTGTTCTAATGCTAAATTCGTTTGGACACCTATTTTGTTTGGATATAGTTTAATTTCTTAGACAATTAATGATCCAAAATACAGTTATGACTTTTGAGTTGCAAGTGTCGTTTATCTAAAATCAAACTTCTGATTCCATTTCTGCAGTCTCCATAATTATTTCGAATCTGAATCTCTAGCAAAAGAGCAGTCTTTCTTTGCTTTCTTCATTTTGAACTTTAACTGAAATAGACAATCCATCCTTGTACAGAGAATTTGGCAGAAAAGTCATCAGAGCACTGCCTGGACGGATTTGGCCTGGAAAAACTTGTGTCTCCTCCGGTAAATTCTTGATTATGCATTGTGAATATACTCATCTTTATTTGATATTACTGATTGCCAATACTATAATTCTCTTCATCTTCTTAATGATTGTGTATGCAGACTACGTCAGTGAAAAATCTCTCTTTGAAAGCATTGCCTTCACTTGGTGCTAAAGAAGGCTGTGTTCCAAATCTTGGGGAAATTATACCTGCTAATCGTGCTTCTCTGGCTTTTAACGATTGCAAAATTATAGGCCGTAAGAATTCAAGAGACATAAGTAATGATGTTTCACATGGGAAGGAGCTGATATCAGGAGTTGATGAAGTAATTGATTTGACTGGTGGTGCTCAACGTGCCAAAAACGTAAAGGATATACAGACAGCATCTTCGGCCAAGAAGCGTAGATTTATAAGTGGAGAGTATGACTTAACGCAACATAGTGAACATTCCGAGCATACACTTGGTAATAATATTCATTATAAATCATTTAGATCTAATTTCACTTTTCAATGAAGGGAACTCTGGGAACTTAACTTGCTTTTGAACATAGTCCGTCAAAATGCTCAACATGGTGTGGAACTGCTACGTAAAGATAATGGTGTTCCCCAAAGCAGTAGTAGGAATGTTGAGCTCCTTACACAAAAAGACAATCGTCCTCCAGATTCTGTACCTCCTGCAGATGATGAAACCCAGGGATCGGCTTTCCTTGGTCAGGTAATGAAATAACCTTCAATGCTGGTAGCACTGGTCTGCCTACATGCCTAAGTGCAGTGGTGTGGAATCATGCATGATGCATTTGGTCTAATAGTGGCATCTGGTCTCATTCAATTATTTGATAACCTATTTAATTGTTATGATTTATTGAGATGTTAGTGGTAGGGGCCCAACAAGGGAAATAAATCATATGGGTATATGTTATTCTTTTAGACAATTTCAGTCGGTGCCCATGTGGGAAACCCCCAAACTTTGGTTTTATAAGCCCTTTTCCGTAAATCGAGATAAAACTTTTCTCACATACTTACTTCGTAAATTGTAAAAGCATTTTTAAAAGCTAAAACAAAAAGGCACCTAGGTTAAGATCAGTATTTGAACTTTGATGTTATGTGTGAGTTTTAATTCTTATTTGAATGTTACTTCTAAGCAAGGGTTGATTAAAAATACTGGTCTGCCTACTTGCCTAGGTGTAGTGGTGTGGAATCAGGAGGACTGTTTTACAGATCAATGTGGGATAAGTTTCATGGCTGGCATTTATGTAATAAAATAAGCGGGGCCTAGTAAAATTAGGAGAATGACTTGAGAACCATAATTATATTAAATAAATTTTTTTTTTTTTGTGCTTGAAATAAATTAATACATTTGATATTTTGAAGTATTATTTACCATATACTTTACAATGTATTTAAAATTAAATCTAGGTTTGATTATGACTCAATAAATTGTAAATTGTTCCTTCCAGTGCAAAAGCTGGTCTAGTTTTTTGGGGCATTGTATTTAATATTACTGGTGGAAACTCTAACAAATGGTTTGTATTAATGATGACTTACAGGTTAGGGAGAAGCTGAGTGGTGCAGAGTATAAAGACTTTGTGAGGTATATGAAGGCTCTTAAGACCAAAGCCATGATGATGAATGAAGTTTTGCAGTCCATATGCAGGTTGTTCTCTGGACCTGCGAGGCTACCGCTCCTTAAAAGGTATTAAGCGATATGTATTAATTAAGCCTTGTTCCTCTGCAAGAAGAAAATTAAAATTGCTGATGTTCTGACATCACCTTCACCTGCAACTTTTGCATTCCTGTGTTCAACAGGTTCAAGGATTACCTTCCTGCAAAATATCATTCTTTGTATGAGCAATATGTTGAAGAAAACAATTAAACATTTAAGGCTGAATGAGAATCTTTCAGCTTGAACGCAAGTTCTCGGCACCTCTGGCTGTATATATGTTCAAGGATTGAATTTTGGTAGAGAGAGACGTTGTGACTAGAACAGGAATGAGAATAGAGGTCATGCAAAAGGCTGTTGTAGATTGGCTTTGAGTTTTGATGGGGACTAAATTAAAAAGCTTTTCATGCATTTGAGATTGGCATTTCATAATAGTTATTTTGGGAGATGTCTGCTTCAGGAGAATTAAGACAAGCTCCAAATTGGAATGCAAGAGCGTTTGTTTATATGAGACCAGAAGGGGAAAAACAGAATTGGTCTGCAGAGGAAAGTAATCATGTGTGAATAGCTGAAGAAGTCCAAATATTGGTCAAGCTGTAATTTTTGTAGAACTAGTCCCTATATTATTAATTTTGTGGCCTAAAGGACAAGTCCCTACATTACCTGTCTCATTTGTCAAATATTTGAAATTGAGCAGTGCGTCTCATGGGACATGTTTACCTCATGAGAGATAAATCATACTCCCTCCGGTCCTAATTATAGAAACAAATTTTAGAGTTGGTTTTGGTCTTAATTATAAGAGCAATTTTTAACTTTTGTCATTTTTTTCCTATAATACCCTATTTATACTTTCTCAATAATAATTAAAGACAATAATAATTTAATAATACACCTATATATTTTATAAAGTAAATAATATTTGCAACTCATTAATGTCATATACACCTAAATTATACTTTTTAAGATAAAATAATTTTGAGCAACTTTTGTCATATTTTTCCCATATCACCCCTACTAATACTTTTTCTACAATAATTAATTTACAACACGCTTATATTCTATCAAGTGAGAAATTCTACCTTATTTTTTATTTTTAAATCAAATAATTTTAATATTCCTTTAAAAATATTTTTTTTGTAACTATCTGTCCAAAGTGATTAAAAATAAATATTCTATTAAGTGAGAGATTCTACCTTTTGTCATAATGATTTCATTTAATGCATAATAATAACCATAGGAAAAGAAATCGAAATGATGGAGAGCATCGGAAACATGCAGGAAAGAAATATTGTAAATATCAATGTTATTATCTAGAAAACTCGATCACATTAGTTAAGATTTTTTTTTTTTTGGTGACTAATATTTTATTTATTTATTTATAGTAAAAAATTAATTAAGATTTAATAAAAAAAATTAGGCGACGAGGGGAGCACAGATCAGTGCAAGGCATAGTTATGAGTATTTTATTTGTCACGTTTAGTTTTAAAGCATATATGTGTGTGGGAGAGAGGGAGAGCATCATTTTTTTAAAAAAATTTTTAGAAGGGTATTTTTGGAAAATACACATAATTAACTAATTTAACCTCCTTCCTTAATCTCCCCAAATTCTGATAATTTGCTCCTATAATTAGGATTTATCACCATATGTTATTTGCGTGAGTTTTCATGTCGTCACACTACAAATTCATTTATATATGAATAAAATCCAGTACAGCCATTTCCACTTCACTTTCTTCTCTACTTCCACCTCCCTTTTCATTTATTCTTTAAAAACTCTTCTCATACATCAAACGGGGAATTTACTATGCAAAAATGTTCACAGGACATTCGCTAGTTGCACAATCAATTTGGTCAGTTGTAGATATGTAGTTCAATCGTTAATGAGAAATCTAACAAATGATGGGGAAAAAAAAGTGTGAAATCAATTTTATTGTATATTGTTTTGGATGTTACTTTCCAATCAAGAAGTTTTGCTTTAATGAGCTTCCACTTGATTTTACTATGGTGTATGCCAATTAAGGTTTTGAAACCCAGACCAGCCATTAAACTGGTTCGGGTATTGGGTCAAGTGTTAGACTAGAGCTAATTCAGGGCCAAACTAACAAAAATTGAAGATTTCAAGATACTTCATATGAAATTCTAAAGAAAATATTCAAAAAATCGTTTAAAAAAATGGGTTGATGTTTGGACCGGACCGGTTCACCGGTTTCTAGTCTAGTTTGGCCGGTCCGGTCCAGGTTTTAGAGCATTGATGCCAACACGAGGCTCTAAGCGTTTTGCTTCTAAGCACTCTCCTTTTTTTTTTTTTTTTTATCTTCATTTTCAATCTCTCTACAAGACTACAAGGGTGATGGAATTATTGGCAAGAAACGTGAAAGAACTATGTGAGAGATTACAAAATTCTAAGCATTTGATTAAAGCAGAGTCCCCACAGGATGAGGAGTCTTTTTTTTTTTTTTAAAGAAATGTGTCTCTTGAACATATCATGCCCTTATCAATTAATCTATGTTTTATAAAATACATGTAAATTGGGAGTTGCAACACTAAAATTCACCAAATTAAGGTCACATCTTCATAATACTTAAAGGCACTTTTGAAAGGTTGCAAATCCAAAAGATGGGATGATCATCACCACTTGGTGGAAGGAAATGTTAGTTCAAGAAAACTATGTATACTAAAAGGTTTTGTTCTTTATGAAATACTCCCTCCGGTCTTAATTATAAGGGTCCGTTTGGTACGGGGAAGATTTAAAGAGGGAAATGAACTTAAAGGAGGGAAATGAATGGAAGGGAAGATTGAAAGGGAACTCAAAAAAAATGAGATGTTTGGTAGGATGGAAAAAGGGAAGGAAGATGATAATTTAAAATAATATAAATAGAAATAAAAAATAGAAATTGTCTAAAATACCCTTAACCTAAAAAAGTATCTTTCTCCCTCCTTCATCCTCATCTCGCGGCCGACACCACCAGGAACAAAAAAACCAGTTCCTCCTTCCTCCTCTCTCTCGGCTCCTCCTTCCTCCTCTCTCTCGACCTAATTAAATTACTTTAGAGTATTTTTATTATTATTTTTTTCTTCAAACTATTTAGTTTGACTATTTTTTTTTTTCTCAAAAATTTAGTTTGACTAAGAAATTAATATATAATCTAAGAATACACAATATATAAAATAATTAAGTAACTTATTTAATCTCTCTAAAAAAAAGTCAATAGTTAGTTTTATTGAAGCTTTGTTAGTTCATGAAATATGAGAATTGATAACAGATCATTCTGGAAATGTAAATAATATTAATAATAAAATATGACAACCAATCGACATTAAAATAATTTGAAGTCACTGGAAGAAGATAAATGAGAAGATCTTCAAAGCATGGAAGAGGATTTGAACTCAAGAGTTGAAGAAGCTGCGGAAAAGTTGATGCCATTCAACAGGTACTTGGCGTTCAAGCTTTTTTTTTTTTTTAAGGATTTTTTGGTTTGTTGCACTTTGTAGTATTTTTACAAGAACGTTCTTACTAAATTATATAAATGAATATTTTTATATGAATTTTAATTTGATATTGTAATTGTGGTCAAATTTTTTTTTTTTAAATATCTGCCGGGGGTTTTAAAACTAAATTTTGGTTGCCAAATACAAATGTAAATGAAATGTGATGCATTCATGAAAAAAAAATATTTAAAGCACAAAATAAATTAATATTCCCTCTATTTTATCCTAATTATAACTAATTTCCTTTGATTTTCAACTCATTTAGGCTACTCATAAGTTAACACGGCATTATATAATTGACTTAATTACAAGCTGACTATTTGTATGCATAAATTTATATTTTGATCATGTAATTTATAAATTTAATAATACTACTTTCATTTCCTATTATAAGATCAAAATAACAAAATTGTGTGATTTAAAAAACTGTTAAAATTACTTAAAAGTAATAAATAAGATGAAAACATATTTTTCTCAAATATGCCTTTTTTTGCCAGAAAAAAATATGCCCTTATTTATAAGTAGGTAAATGATAAAAAGTAATAATGAGAAAATTAATGAAAGGGAATGTATGGAGGAAACATGAAACAATTAAATAGGAATGGAGTACTAAATAATCAAACAAAAAAATAAAGGCCAAAAACAAGAATTATTATTCTTTCATTGTGTTTTATTATAATTGATGCTGTTAGATAATATATATGTTAGAATTTGATTGAATTGGAGATATTGATTTTTTAAAAAAAAAAATACGTAATTTTTTTTTTTAAAAAAATACGTTGGGATTTAAAAAGTGCTTCATTTTAATAAAAATTTGTCGTTTCTAATTATATAATTGTAGTTTATAGGGGCATTTAAAATAGATAATTATAAAATAATTACGTGATTTATTATGATTACAAAATCAATATTTTTTATTGTGCATACAATAAAAAAATTGTCCAACCATAAAGACTAAATTATATAATAAATATTACATACATCATAAAACAATCCTTTACCAAAAAAAAAAAGGAAAAAAAATGTCCTTATGTGCTTCCAAAAACTTTGGAATGATATATAAAAACTTGCACACGCAACGCACAGCTAGCAATACTTGTTATATCAAAATTGTTGTAGATAGAAAATAGAACTAACCCCGTCTTTAATATTAGATTTAATTTGCAGCGTACAATTTGTCATTATACTCCCTCCGGTCCTAATTATAGGAGCACCTTTGTAGTATAATTTGTACTACAAAAGTACTCCTATAATTAGGACCGGATGTAATATATAAGAACAGCACAAGCTCTTTCTTTCAAAAAAATAAAAAGGCTCTGGCGGAATCAACTAAATTTTCAAAGGTAGAGTAAGTTTCGCCTTTATATTATAAGAGGGAATATGAAATTTTTTTTGGAGGAAGCATGGTCTTTCACAAACATAACTACATAAGTAATATATGTATCCAAATTTATCTTTAATAATATTTTAATTTAAGAATAATTAGAAAAGTTATCGAATAAAAAACCAAAAAACAAGAAATTCTTGAAATCAATTTATTAAATTTCTTAATAAAATTTGAAATCATTTTTGATTATGGTTATAAAATATATAATATACGATGAAAGAAGATATTTAAGAAAAAAAAATTATCTACTTTAGTTTATAAACTTAAAAGATTTGATTTCACTAAAATTAGAAAAGCTGAAATTTTTTATTATTTATTTGGTAACATTCTTTACTTATATTGTTATTATTTTTTTTTTTAATATAAATATATAATAGAAGGAAGCTTGCATTGGTTGACATCCATGGAGAATCAGTGCAGATCAAGTAAGAACAAAAACAAAATTGAGAATAAAGAATAGAAAGCAAAAGCAGATCAATTAAGAATCAATGCCTAACCAAAAGAAAACTTAAACTAAAGTTGAAGCAAGAACAAGATACCTCCATTTTATTCCAAAACAAAATATGAATCCATCATTGTTTAAAATCCTGTTATAAAAAGGATCAACTGATGCGTAGATAGCCCACTGATCGTAATATATTGGAACAAAGAGGTAAGCTCTGTTGATTATGCAATGTATACAGTTTTTTTTTTTTATACAGAAAAAGAAATCGATCTAACTTGCACGCTTTGTTGTTTGGTTTTGGAGGAATGAAACCTTAACATTGCTTGGAAATAACTGTGAGGCATATGGATCAAGTCGGGGGAATCATATGGGACATTACCAAGTGTCTGTGTGGTTGTGCCAAGAAAGAAGCTGATTATATTTACAAGTTGGAAGAGAATTTGGAGTCACTGAGAGATAAATGGGAAGATCTCCAAAGCATGAAAGAGGATTTGAAGACCCGAGTTGATGAAGCTGAGAACACAGGAGGGATGCGAAGAGCACAAGAAATCAATAGATGGCTGCAAAAAGTTGACAACATTCAACAGGTATTTTGCATCTAAGCTATTCTTTCTTTTTAAAATTTTCTTATTAGTTAAATTTTGAAGTGTTTTTTACATGATGCGTAGTCATCAATCTACATGTCCAGAAAAATTCAGAAAGTATGGTATGGACATTAGAGAAAGGAAACAAGTAAAATGATAGGAGAAAATTATGTAGAAAACTTAGAGCCTGGAGTAAATTAAACTCATTCCTTAAAACTTTAAAATCCATTTGTATTCACATAACAACATAAGGCTGCAAGAACATTCTTACTAAAATATAAATGATTTTTTATGATTTTAATTTGATATGGTAATAGGTTGGGGTTTAAAACTAACTTTTAGTTGGATGGATGAAAATTGAAATATATGAAGGAGATTTACGTAACATATATTTTAATTTCAATGAAGGTTTATATAGTATGTTTTCAAAAATAGGGGGAGGGGGTTACTATAATTTATGCAAAACATAAGGTCGTTAATGTATCTTATTCAATTTTTAAATGTTTAAACTCATATACAACGAAACTAATCAGTTAGGAATTTAATAAAAGAAGGGATAAATAGAACAATGTAATTTGTTAATTTTTATTCTATATATATATTTATATATATATATATTAATATTTTAGGGTTTAAGTGTAATTTTAGCATCAAAGCTTTTCACCATGAGCATATGGCATAATCAAGTTTTGAAGAGTGTAAAAGTAAACATAATCTCTTAAAAACGGAGCAATTTTAGCAATTTCGTTAAATTAGCTTAAACTTTCGTCTCTTTTTTTATGTGGGACCCACTTGTTCTCCCTTCAACTTTATAGGACATAGCCATTAACGGAATTGATAATAAAATTTATTTATAATAAATATAATAATATATATATTTTTCAATTTAATTGTATAATAATATATTTTTTTAACTATAATAATATTTTTTATTTATAATAACAAATTTTCATTTTAAAATAATTTCATGTAATATTTTTTTTATAAAAGTAATATATTTATAAAAATAAATTATTTTAATTTAATAAAAATAATATATATATATATATATACACACACATATATATATATATTGGTAGAAAAAAGTTTAGGTAAAAATAGTATCTTTTCATTATGATGATATTCTTATTTAAAATTATATTCACATATTTTTATTTATGAAAATTTATTTTTATTTTAAGTCAATTTTATAATAATATTTTTTATTTATAAAAATATAACTTTTTATTCGAACTAATTTAATAATTATATATTTTTAATTATAATAATATATTTTATTTAAATTTGTATGAGCATATGTTATAATTATAATACTTTTTTATTCTTAAATATATAATTTTCATATGATTAATTTTTAATAGTATATTTTTAATTATGATAGTTTTGTAAATAATATTTTTTATTTTATAATAAAATATTTTAATAATGATAATATTTTTGTTTATCATAATATTTTTCATCATAAGCATTATTGAAATATCACATAAGTTATAAGGGTAAAGTCGTCACCATATTTTGGCTCCTCCCAAAACCCCCCAATTTAGAGGGGAGCCAAAATAGAGGTGCTGGAGGGGAGGGGTTGGGATGGAAGCTTTGAGGTCCTCTCCCCTCCAAAATTTCAAACCAAATGAGGGGAGAAGCTTATTTTTCCTCCCCTTCCGTCCCCACCCCAAATAGGCCGTTAGAGAGGAAAATCAGCAACTATAAAGTTTAAACCTTAGATAATTATCAAAAGATACAAACTGGTGTCCAACAAAGAAGTTTTGACAGTTTATGGGTCTTTTGCTTGAGGAACTATAGGTTTTTTTTTTTTTTTTTTTTTTGCGGTCAGACTCTTGGGGTAATTCAGGGTTTAGGGTTAAGGATTTAGGACTATGATATGGTGAGAGGGAATATAGGAGGTTTAACTAAGGACAAATCTTATTTTTAAATTTATATTTTAGGGTTTGGCCTTCTTAAAAAATTACAATATTTAATGTTAGGTCTCAAAAGCTTATCATTAGGGAGAGGAAATGCATTTAGGATTAAAGAATTTATTGGAAATTTTTCTCATGCTCGTTGAAAATTGATTGGAAAGTACGTTTAGCATGAAATGCTCCATACAAATTTTTTAAAAAATAACAAATAAATAATTTATACTTAACACAGGAAGTAACAGATATTGAAGTCCAAACCAAAGAAATTCAAGACAAATGCCTAAGTAAATGTTGCCCCAAGAATTGTAAGTCAAGCTACAAGCTAGGAAAGAAAGCTGCTAAGATACTCAATAATGTTGATAATTTAGCAGCAGAAGGGAAAAGATATAGTAGTGAAAATTTCAAAATTGCTCACAGAAGAGCACTCGAGCCAATTGAAATGCTTCTGGATGAAGTAGTGGGATTGGATTTGATGTTTGACAAGGTATGGAAGGGTATTGAAGAAGAGAATGTCGGCATCATTGGTTTATATGGGATGGGCGGGGCAGGGAAGACTACCCTTCTAAAGAAAATTAACAATGAACTTGTGAACAGAGGGCTAGGATTTGATTTTGTGATATGGGTGGTGGTGTCAAAAGAGCCCAACTTGAATAGTATTATGGATAGTATTAGAAAATTTATAAGGATCGGGGATGGCATTTGGACTCAATGCAGTGATCAAGGTCATAAAGCTGTAGAGATAAATAGAGTCCTTAAAGAAAAGAAATTTATCTTATTATTGGATGACATATGGGATAAGTTGGACTTGAAATTAGTGGGAGTGCCGCATCCAAAGGATACTAATTTTCAATCTAAAGTGTTATTCACAACACGATTAGAAAATGTGTGTGCAAAAATGCAAGTTCAAGAAAAATTCAAAGTCGAAATTTTAAATGAAAAAGAAGCACTTGAATTGTTTTGTATGAAAGTTGGTGAAGAAACTCTACACTCACACCCAAACATTCCAAGGCTAGCAGAAAAGATGGCAAAGGAATGTAAAGGGCTACCCCTTGCATTGATTGTACTAGGAAGTAGCATGGCCGGAGTGAAGAGTGTTGAAGCTTGGGAACATTCAATAAACAACTTAACAAGTTCTTTGTTGACTAAACCAGATTTGGAGGAAAAAGTATTCTCTATCCTCAAATATAGCTATGACAAATTGGATGAGGTAGAAAAACGATGTTTCTTGTACTGTGCGTTATACCCAGAAGATTATGAGATTCAAGTTTCTAATCTTATCGATAAATGGATGTGGGAGAAATTTCTTTGTAAAGAGATGACAATGAGTGTTCAAGATATGTGTGGTCATGGCGAGACTGTTATTGAAAAGTTGAAGCTTTCGTGCTTGCTAGAAAGCATTGAAGATGATTTTTTTGTATCTCGTACAGTAAAAATGCATGATATGATTCGTGACATGGCAATGTGGTTGTTACCACAAGATCATGATAATATGGAACTTGGGAAGAGGATTTTGATCACAAATGGTTTGGAATCACAAAAAAATACAAATCTTACAAATGTCACAACATTAGTTTTATTGGAAGGGAGATACTATCAGCTGAAAGATATTAAATACTTGGAGAGATTAAAAGTCTTGGAACTGCGGCGGGTCTCTGCAGTAGCATTTGTAGACATGGGGGGTTTAATTTCTCTGGAATATCTCTCTCTTCATATCAATTCTAGATCTCCAGTAACAAAGTATTTTATCAACTTGAAGTCCTTGACAAATTTAAAATTTCTGAGCATTCAATATATGCTCTATGATTTCATGGACTGGGGGATTCCATTGGGAGTGCTATCAACTCTTCAACAATTGAGAGTATTTAGACTTGCTCGCATGTTGATAAGGCCATTAGAAGAGAGAAGAATTTTAGAAGAGCTGGAGTGCCTACCAAATATTGAGGAATTATGGATAAATATCCGGAGTAGTGATGGCCTAAACAAATTATGGGAGTCAACCAAATTGCAAAGTTGCTTATACTACCTTTCTACTTTTTGGTTCAGCGAGCCGGAGGAGCCGAATGAGATGCGTTTATTATCATTAGGGTCCGTGTCAGGATTAAAGAAGCTGCAGCAAATTGTTTTAAAAGGGTTGAATATTATATATCCTTTTATGCTTGAAACATGTTGGCTAGCCAAGCTCCGAATGGTGGGAATTAATTCGTGTAAAGTAACTCATGTGACATGGCTCAAGTATGCTCCACTCCTTCAACAACTTTGGATTCGTGGATGTGGATCAATGGAAGAAGTGATAAAAGAGGAAGAAGCAATAAAGGATGAGAATGTGGATGTATTCTCTTCTCTTGTCGAGCTGATTTTGTACCGGTTACCAATACTTAAGAGCATTCACAGGGCACCCTTACCTTTTCCTTCCTCAAATCTGTTGTCATAGAGAGTTGTCCAAAGCTGGAAGTGTTACCATTTGATTTCAACTCTGCCAAACATGAGTTGAAACTTATCCAAGGACAACAAAATTGGTGGGACAATTTGAAATGGGATGACCCCACGGCCAAGCAAAAATTCCAATCAAAGTTCATTGGCTAATAATTGTAAGAGGTAAATACATTATTTTAATATATAAAATTTAATTTATTTAATATTTTTACTTTCATGTATAATTGTGCTTTTAACTAATTACCTACATATGTATGATATCATTGCAGTCTGCAGACCGCCTCGCGGATGGTGATGAACATGTTTCTTTCTTAATTGTTTGAAGACCTTAATTAGTGTGGCTAAACTTTAATTTTAGACTCAAAAATAAAACAAGCCATGTGTTACGTTGTGTGATTTATGTAACACTAAACATGTATTCCCTGCTTCCTAATTAATAATTCTATGTGTGCTTTGTGCTATATCTTTATTCTTTATTTTCATTTTAATTAGTTTGGATTTTTTCCCCATGCCAATTAGCATAGTTTGATTCATTATTTCACCATTTGCTTTTAAAATTTACAGAAAAATACAGCAAAGAAACCTTTATTTATTTTAAAGTTCCATGAGACCTTTTTCTCATTCTTTCAATATAATTTTGTTTGGCTATAGTATGCGCATCGAACGGCATTTTCACTCGTCCCCTCTCCTTTCATGTCTTCCTGTCAACAACCAAAATATATTTTCAAAGCAAATTTAAAAAAGTAAGACAGCGTTTTTAAAAATGCAGATTTTTAAATCAATCAAATAATAAAATAAGAAAAAGATTCTAAAATGAAATTTTGAAACAACAAAATAATAAAACTTAAATTTTAAAATTTTTATAACAATCGAATAAAAAAAACACAAGAAAATCCAAAAAACAAAATATGAATTGAAGGGAGTTTAAAAACTAAAACAAAGTATGAAAAAAATACGAAATATTTGTTAATATCAAATTTTAAAAAGTAAGATTGGGTTTTCAAAAATACAAATTTTTAAATCATTCAAATAGAAAATGATTCTTAAGTGAAATTTTGAAACAACAAAATAATAGAACTTAAAGTTTAAGATTTTTAAAACAATCAAATGAAAAAAACAAAAAGAACACTCTAAACAACAAAATAAGAATTGAAGGGAGTTTAAAAAGTAAAACAAAGTATGAAACAAAAAAGAAGAGACATTTATTAACAATCAAAATTTATTTTCAAATCAAATTTTTAAAAAGTAAGATTGGGTTTTCAAAAATACTGATTTTTAAATCAATCAAATAAGAAAATAAGAAAAGGAATCGCTGAAATTTTGAAACAACAAAATAATAGAACTCACATTTGAAGGTTTTTAAAACAATCAAATCATAAAGCAAGAAGAACAATTAAAAAACAAAATAAGAATTGAAGAGAGTTTAAAACGTAATTACAAAGTATGAAACAAAAATTAGAGACGTTTACTAAAAATCAAGAAAATTATTTTCAAATCAAATTTTAAAAAAGTAAGATTGGGTTTTAAAAAAGGGTTAAGGAGCGATTTTACCAACGAACTATTGGTCGGGACCACCAAACACAACAAACTATTTTTGGACCAAAAATACAAATAAAGTTTTAAAAACGTTAAAGGCACAATGACGTTATAACCTGGAAATGTCCGTCTGTTTTCTTTTTCTTTTCTTTTCTTTTCTTTTGGTCAGTATCTTTAAATATCTACAGTATCCTAAAATATTTGTTTAAAAAAAAACAAAAGAAGGATCAGTGTTGTTTTTTGCGCAGTGGACTGGAAGTGAACGCTAGAGGCAGTGGACTGAATCCAATTCCTTGATTGAAGAAGGCGGGTAGGTGTAGTTTCAGATGGATTTATACAATTTCTGAATGTTGGAAATGAGGTTGATTGGTGGCCCACGGGCTGGCCCCAACATAACCCAAAAGAGTGGGGCTTTTTTGGGGTTAGGGTCAAAAATGGCCCCATCATATGGGGGCCAAACATGGGGCTTAATGGGCTGGCTCATAGGATCCAACCCATTTTGACAGCTCTAGATTTCAATAATGAATTATTGGGAATGGCAAAAACTGTAAGATCCACCACACTAATTTTATTGAAAGAGGATTATGTCCATAGTGAACAATTTCTGGAAGGTTTTTAAATACATGAAGAGATTGAAGGTCTTGAAACTAAAACTCAAGTATCAGTGTTTCTTCTCATCGCCTTCCACGAAGCACAGGTAATAATAATTATCAGTAATTAGTAATGACAAAGAAACAGAGATTCAATGTTAAGGGGGGAAAGCAAAAGTTGCAAGCTGCTTAATCAAAAGAAACATTAATAATATTTCCCATTTTCGTCTGATTCCAATGGCCAATATCGCCACCTCTTCATTTGAAATGCCACCTCCACTACATTTTCTTTGCCCCACCAACCTTTCTTTAGTTTTCTCTTTCAATTTAATATTTCCCTTACCTTTTGCAACTTTTCCTATCCCATTTTCTCCCTTTGTCGTCATCTCATTTTTCAAATATAATATCTCCTTATCGTCTTGATTAAAGCAATCTCTATCTTCGTTTTTTTCCTCCTCTAGCGACATTAGCGCTGCATAACGGGATGAGGAAGATTTGAGATCTTCTTTTTTGACAGGTGTGGAGCCTCGGCCGACCTCAGTGCACCTTTCACCATGATTGTTTTGCTTTGGACGTCGAGAGGCTGACCTCAGTGCGCCTTTCACCATGATTGTTTTGCTTTGGGCGTCAAGTGCTTGATGATATCGCTCCATATAATTTTGTCTTTATTCTTTTAATATCTTTCCTCTTCTCTTTCCCCATTCTTTAAACATTAGAGAAATGTAATAAAGATAAGATTAATATTTGAGAAACTTTTCAAGTTTTATTTATCTCTACTGCACCAAAAAATCCTATCAAATGACAAGTATTATAGAGAAGCAAAAGGAAAAATAATTAAATTAAAGACTTAGATTATACTTGATGGGGAAAGTCAATTTTTAATAACAACTCTATTTAACTAAAAGAAATAGAAAAAGTGAAAGTGTAATTAAAAAAAAAAATCCAAAAAAGCACAGCCAATCCATTTACATATATAGTAAATAATGGAACTGGTAAAAATTAAAATTTTGAGAACACATGTTTTCCTTTAGAGATATAGGACGGTAGTACTTACAAATATTAAAGAGGGGAAAATGGATATCAAAGTATAAACCTAGACATTAATTAAACCTTCAAGTAAGGACCGTTTGTTACAAAAATTGGTAGAGAGGAAATGAAGCTTTAGAGCGAGGAAATGAAGATTTGAAAGATGAGGAAGATGACTTGAGTTGTTTGGTAGGAAGAAAATGAAGGGGTGGTAGTTGGTAAAAAATTAGGAAATGTCTATTTTACCCTCAAAAGAAATTAATTCAAAATAAAAAGAATTTTTTTGCTAAAATATATTTAAAAATATTTTATTGTTAAATTCGAACTTGTGAAAAAAAAAAAAAATTAGCCAAATTTGAACTTTCAGCAAAATTTGAACTTTCATTGAAGTCAGCCAAATTTGAATTTCGGGGTAAATCATCAAAAACCATTTTCAGGAAGATTGCAACTTTTCCTTCCATTTTCGGAGGAAAGCATTTTCCTCAAATGAGGAAGATGGACCCTCATTGAAGATCTTGCTTGGTTTACTAGTATGTAACACTCAAATCAATGGGAAGATTGAGATCTTATTTCCATCCCAAACTTTCTTTATAACAAACGGGTCCTAATACTAAATTTGGGAGGCTTTTGAAACAAGCTTAAACGAAAAGGGTTAGAATTACAACCAATTATACGATCTTCGAGAAGTATTCATGCTATAATCAATATAATTGATATTGTAAGAAAATTCCTAATTTTCTTTCAGATTCTCTCGTCTCTGTACTTAAAGGCATTGTCAGAGCTCAAGAGCATCTAGTGCAAAACACTCAACAAAAGGACGAGTCCTAGCTTTTATAATAAAAAACCCAATAGAGAGGAAATAAAAAATCCATTATATCTAGAACTTATAAAAACAACTAAACTCATCAATAATTTTTAGGAGCTACCACTTTAATCCTATTTATAAGTTCAATTTGACCAAAAAATTTGGTCCTATTTATAAGTCCAGTTTTATATAATAAATGAGATTGTGACAATTTTATCCATATTAATTATACTCATAAAGAAAGAGAGAGAAGAAACATTTAAAAATACCCAGTTATAAATGTAGGCAAAGTTGAAAATTTACCCTACAATCATTGATCATTGAGTTAACTACTTTTCCTTGGTATGTGAGATTTGATCAAAGGAACTTATAAATAGAATCAGAGTGATACATCCATTATGTATTTGTTGTTGCACAGTTAACCATGTTCTGCCTCAGTAAATTAATTAGCAATGGCCCCATTCACGCATTAACAGTCCTTTGTTTCTCATGCCATTTTCCTCCCCCCTTTTTTAAGAAAATGACAGGCAGCGGATGAAAAAGCAGCCTATCCCATCCCATGACTTTCATATTGGTCATATTGGCCTGTTTGGGTTGACGGTGAGAGCAGTGGTGACATCAACATTACTTTAGTAGATAGTTCTAAAAGTGCTTCAAATTAGTAAAAAAAAATTTAAAATTATTATTTTGGTAAATTTCCCCATATAAATTCAGTAATTTTTTTTTTAAAAAAATGAGTTAGAATTTATTAATAAAATAAGGGACAAATTGAACAATATAATTTTTTATTATATATTTATTATTTTTAATATTATATTTCAAAAATTATTTAAATATTTTTATATCTATAGTTTTAGATTATTAGGAAACTTAATAATTATAATTTTTTACATAAATTTTAATTAAAAAAAATCATATTATACAATCTTTTATAGAATATTGTGTACTTAAAACTAGACTAAACATTGGTTTCAAACTTAGAGTAAATATCTTTGTAATTTCAGTACAATTGAAGAGAGATACGACGTGCTCTATAACTTTTCTTCTAATAATGAAAGTTCATCTTAATTTTCTTAAGCAAATGCTATTGCTAAATTGAGTCATAATAATTAAATATCTAATTTATGAGGAAAAATCTCATGTTATATTTTCATTCTTAACTACTGCTTCTTCTTCATTATCTTTTTGTGCTTTCTGCTTTAGGTATTATAGTTACACCTAAACATTTCATTCTTAAGCTTTGAATTTTTATTTAAGGTTCATATCTATTTAGCTAAAGTTTAACTCAACCTAGCTTATTTTCACATCTAATTCTAATTTTTAAATACATACCAATTATTCTATAAATAAGTCATTTATGTTTTTGTAAATAGTTTGCAAAAAAGTCTTTATTGATTTTCTTAATACGGTGTGAATATCAAGTACAGAGATAAGCAATTTTTCTTAATAGCTACCTCCTCTCCGTTTGGTTCATATATATGAAAACCCTACCCCTCTCCACTGTCGGCTCTCGCACTCTCACTTCGCGTCTTCACAGAATCACTGTCACAGCTCATTCTCTTCACCTCCGGAGGTCGACTCTCACAGCTCACACAGCGCCTTGCCGTCTCTCACAGATCCAGAGGTCGACTCTCACAGATCCGATCTGCCTCTTCTCCAGATCTCTGAAAGTTGAAGTCCGAAGCAAAGGTTCTGTGTCGTCTCTCAGCGTCGTATTTTCAGTTCTCCGGTGTTAGCGTCTCAGCGTCGTCTCTCGCTTTGGTGAGTTACTTCACTTTATTTTAACCGATCTTGCTCGTATTTTCAGTTCTCCGGTCTCTCACCGATCTGCCTCTTCTCCAGTTCTGTGTCGATTTTTCACTCTGCTGAGAGACGACGCTGGTGAAAAATTGATTTTTCACTCTTGTGAGTGGTGAGAGACAACGCTGCCTCGTCTCTCACTCTGGTGGTTTTTCTTTTTTGGGTCCACATTATTTTTATATTTTGATCGTGGCTCTATGTTTTTTTTTTTTTAATGTTCTGATTTTTCTTTGATTTGAAGACAAGAGTTGATGAAGCTGAGAACACACAAGGGTTGCAAATAGCACACGAAATCAAAAGATGGCTGGAAAAAGTTGACAACATTGAACAACAGGTATTTTGCATCGAAGCTGTTCTTTCTTTTTAAAATTTTCTCATTAGTTAAATTTTGAATTGTTTTTTACATGATGAGTAGTCATCAATCTACATGTCCAGAAAAATTCAGAAAGTATAGTATGGACATTAGAGAAAGGAAACAAGAAAAATAATAGAAGAAAATCATGTAGAAAACTGGAGTTAATTAAACTCATTCCTTAAAAATCTAAAATCCATTTGTATTCACATTACAACATAAGGCTGCAAGAACATTCTTACTAAAATAAAAATGATTTTTGTTGATTTTAATTTGATGTGGTAATAGGTTGGGGTTTAAGAACTTGGCCGGATAGATGAACATTGAAATATATGAAGGAGATTTGCATAACGTATATTTAATTTCAATAAAGGTTTATATAGTATGTTTTCAAAAATAGGGGGAGGGTTATTATAATGGGAAAAATACTTCTCATGTTGTAGGAGAAAACACACACATGAAATGGTGGGACCATATATATATATATATAATTAGCATTATATATATGTGTGGGGTCCCATCATTTCATGTGTGTGTAGAATCTTCTTCTTCTCATGCAACATGAAAAGTTTAAACCCTATTATAATTTATGTAAAACACAAGGTCGTTAATATATTTTATTCAATTTTTTAATATTTTAAACTAATACAAAGAAACTAATCGATCAGTTAGGAATTTAGTAAAAGAAGGGATAGATTGAATAATATAATTTGTTAATTTTTATTCTATATTTTTGTTATGTTTTAGGGTTTAAGTGCAATTTTAGCAACAAAACATTTCATCATGAGCGTTTAGCATAATCAAGTTTTCAAGAGTGTAAAAATAAACATAATCTCTTAAGAACGGACCAATTTTAGCGATTCCGTTAAATTAGTTAAAACTTCAATCTCTTTTTTATGTGGGACCCACTCATTCTCCCTTCTACTCCCTTCGGTCCTAATTATAGGAGCAAATTTTAGAGTTGGTTTTGGTCCTAATTATAAGAGCAAGTTTTAACTTTTGTCATTTTTTCCTATAATACCCCTATTTATACTTTCTTAATAATAATTAAAGACAATAATAATTTAATAATACACCTATATATTTTATAAAGTAAATAATGTTTGCAACTCATTAATGTCATATACACCTAAATTATACTTTTTAAGATAAAATAATTTTGAGCAAATTTTGTCATATTTTTCCCATATCACCCCTACTAATACTTTTTCCACCATAATTAATTTACAACACGCTTATATTCTATTAAGTAAGAGATTCTACCTTATTTTTTATTTTTAAATAAAATAATTTTAATATTCCTTTAAAAATATATATATATATTTTTTTTGTAACTATCCATCCAAAGTGATTAATTCCCCCCCACCTAAAATAACCTAATAAAACATTAATTTCATTATCTTTTTTCCAACAATAAAAACTTTAACCTAACCGGCGGTGGTGGTCGCCGCATGGCGGCGGTGGTGGTGGGGGTTGGGTTTTTTTTATTTTTATTTGATTTATTTAAAACTAAGGGCAAAAGGGTAATTTCACACGAATTTGCATATCCCTCATAGGTCCTTGGTACCTCTCAGTCTTTTTACAAATTCAACAGACTTCTGGGGGTTTTGCAAATTCATTTGGTATTTATCTGGAATTTTCCTTTTACAGAATTGCTAAAATTGTTTATAAAAGATCGTGTCTACTTTTATTCATTTAAAACTTAATTGTACTAGAAGCTCATAACGAAAAACTTGGTGGTTGAAATTGCACCTTAATAATATATTTTAATGTAATATTTATGCACATATTATTTAAACATTTTTAAATCTATAATTAAAATTATTTAATTGGAGAGAGTTCAAACAATTAGCTTATTAGGATAGTTAATAAGCTTATATTCTTTCTTTGCTCGAAATAATAAGCTTATATTCCCTGACCACATCTCACATGTTTATTGGTCCTGAGTTGGGACCACACATTGCGCCATCTCACACGCAAAGAAGCCTCTTTCTTTGTATTACTTCTTAACTTCAAATTTTTGTTTTGGTGCTTTGAGGTATTCCGGTTATTATGCCTCCTCTCAAGTTGACGATTTTTAGGTCTGTTTGGTTAAAAAGGTGGCTATGGAGGGGAGGAGATAGAAGGAACAGGTAGAGTGTTACCTTTATTGGTTTGATTGGTGGGGTGGAGGTGAGGGTTTTTAATTCTTCGTTGTTTGATTTAAAATGGGATGAGAAAGGAGAATGATGACAATTTACCATTCTACCCTAATATATTTAGTTATATTTTTATTTATATATTACGTAAATTAATTTATTTTGATTGCACTTATTAAGGAGGGTTTCATCAATGTATAAGATTAAAAAGGATATTTTAGAAAACCAACATATATTTACTATAAATAACTAACTTAACTAATTTTTTTTTAAAATCCATAAATTATTAATTTAGCAGTAATATAAGGATTGGATTTAGTATTAAAATCACATTTTGCTACTAAATTCATAGAGATAATAGTTCATACCAAATCGATCAATAAGTAGATGTCAAAAGAGCAGGTGAGATGTCAAACAACTTCAAAAAGGTATCCTCACTTTTGATCATTAATTATAATCCATTCTTTCAGATTTATGTTTAATTCTTACTCATCACCGTTTCACGTTCATGCACATTATTATGTATTTGCTTTTCAACGTTCTTTTGTAACTCAGTACTGGACTTGGGCTTGATGAGTGGCCCACTTTGGAGGTAACTCAAAAGCCCAAGAGCCCACTAAGATTTGGTAGCCATAAGCACCAAGCAGGCAACTTTAAATTGAAGAAATATTGAAGTTGTCATAAAAATCACAAATATTCTTTATTTGAATTTGCATAGACCTTCATTAAAATTTTAAAAATAAATAATATATGGAGCTTTGCAACAATTATAATTATTATTTTAAAAGTGCACAAATTTATTTCAAAATAGATATTTTCTTTTTGAAATCTCAATACCTCCCTAGTTTCTAATTTTTGTATATTTAATCTGTATTTTTATTAGCCACACGTTTTTTAGGGATGACTTTACAATATAATACAGCAACGCATGTAAGGATAAGGATAACATCTATGAGGACGAAAACGAGTTTATTTTGAGCTGAGTGTTCCTCAACATCTCATCTCAGATCTGTTAATGAAATGGAACCATCTTCCTTTATCGGAGTCATATGGGATGCTGCCAAGTGTTTCTGTGGCTGCGTTCAAAAGAAGCTGATTTCGTCTTTGATTTGGGAAAAAATCTGAAGTTGCTGGAAGATAAAAGGAAGAAGCTTGAATACATTAAGAAAGATGTGGAAGAACAAATCGAAGAAGCTCATCAAAACAATCCAGAGGTGAAAATATCTCACCAACTCAGTGGTTGGCGGCAACGAGTTGAAGCCATTCAACAGGTCGGTCATTTCTTCTTCAACTTATAATGATTTCCTTTCAAACACACACACACACACTATTCATCCCCTTTGCAGTAATTTCAATTTATAACTCTACTTCTTTAATCTGTGTAAATTCAACTCATATATGAATTTCAACGGTCTTAGAGATAATTAAAAATAGTAGACAAAATTAGGAATAATGATAATATATCTATTATTAACTTCAATTAAATTTCCTAGTGTCGTAATATTTTCCAACATTAATTATACCTACGTGCAGAGTATTATATATAGATCAGGCATTTATTTTTGTGTAAATACTTTGCAAAATAAGTCTTTGATTATTTTCTTAATATGGCGAATATCAAAGTTGGAATGTAAGCAAAGATATGTTAATAAAAGTTGACCCATCATACTCCATAAATAAATAAAGAGAAGATTATGCACCTAATTAGCAACCTGATATTAACAGGAAATAGAAGCTTTTGAAGTTCAAGGAGCCCAAGAAATTCAAAACAAATGCCTAAGTAACTGGTGTCCAAAGAATTGCAGGTCAAGCTACGAGTTAGGAAAGAATATTGCTAAAATGCTGAAGGATGTAGATGAATTAGCAACTGAGGGGAAGAACTTCGGTAATAGGGATTTTATAGTTTCTCATAAAGTAGTACCCAGAGCAATTGAGATGCGTCAAGATGAAGTAGTGGGATTGGATTTAAAGTTTAATGAGGTGTGGAATTGTATTGAAGAAGAGGATGTTGGCATCATTGGTTTGTATGGGATGGGCGGGGCAGGGAAGACTACCTTGTTAAAGAAAATTAACAATGAACTTGTGAAGAGAGGGCTAGGATTTGATTTTGTGATGTGGGTGGTGGTGTCAAAAGAGCCCAACTTGAATAGTATTATGGATAATATCAGAAAATTAGTTGGGATTGGGGATGACTTTTGGAATCGTAGTAGTAATCTAGATGAAAAGGCAGCAAAGATATATGGAGCCCTCAAACACAAGAAATTCATCTTATTATTGGATGACATATGGGATCAGTTGGACTTGGAATTAGTGGGAGTGCCGCATCCAAACGATACTAAATCTAAAGTGTTATTCACAACACGATTAGAAAATGTGTGCGCAAAAATGCAAGTTCAAAAGAAATTCAAGGTCGAGATTTTAACGAGAGAAAGAAGCACTTGAGTTGTTTCGTATGAAAGTTGGTGAAGAAACTCTAAACTCACACCCAAACATTCCAATGCTAGCGGAAAAGATGGCAAAGGAATGTGAAGGGCTACCCTTGCATTGATTGTACTAGGAAGTTGCATGGTGGAGTGAGGAGTGTGGAGGTTTGGGAACATTCAATGAAGAACTTAACAAGCTCTTCATGGACTGCACTGATTTGGAGACAAAAGTATACTCTATCTGAAATATAGCTACGACAAATTGGATGCGGTACAAAAACGATGTTTCTTGTACTTTGCATTATACCTGAAGATTATGAGATTCGAGTTTGATCTCATTGATAAATGGATGTGGGAGGAATTTCTTTGTAAAGACATGACAATGAGTGTTCAAGATATACGTGGTCATGGTGAGTCATTATTGAAAAGTTGAAGCTTTCGTGCTTGCTAGAAAGCGTTGAAGATGATATTTTTGTATCTCGTAGAGTTAAAATGCATGATATGATTCGTGACATGGCATTGTGGTTATTACGAGAAGATCATGATAATATGGAACTTGTGAAGAGGATTTCGATCACAGATGATTGGGAATCACAAAAAAGTATAGATCCTACAAATGTCACAACACTAGTTTTATTGAAAGAGATACAACGTCAGCTGGAAGATATTAAATACATGAAGAGATTAAAAGTCTTGGAACTACATGTCAGTGGACAAGAATTTGGAGACATTGGGGGTTTAACTTCTCTGGAATATCTTTATTTTCATATCATAGATGGATTTCCAGAAGCAAAGTTTTGGATCAACTTGCAGTCCTTGACAAATTTAAAATTTCTGAGCATTCAATATACGAACTATGGTGTCATCAAGGAATGGGAGATTCTATTGGGAGTGTTATCAAGTCTTCAACAATTGAGAGTATTTAGACTTGCTAGCATGTTGATAAGCCCATTAGAAGAGAGAAGAATTTTAGAAGAGCTGGAGTGCCTACCAAATATTGAGGAATTATGGATAACTATCCAGAGTAGTGATGGCCTAAACAAATTATGGGAGTCAACCAAATTGCAAAGTTGCTTATACTACCTTTCTACTATTTGGTTCAGCGAGCCGGAGGAGCCGAATGAGATGCGTTTATTATCATTAGGGTCCGTGTCAGGATTAAAGAAGCTGCAGCAAATTGTTTTAAATGGGTTGAATATTATATATCCTTTTATGCTTGAAAAATGTTGGCTAGCCAAGCTCCGAATGGTGGAAATTAATTCGTGTCAAGTAACTCATGTGACATGGCTCAAGTATGCTCCACTCCTTCAACGACTTAAGATTTGTGAATGTGAATCAATGGAAGAAGTGATAAAAGAGGAAGAAGCAATAAAGGATGAGAATGTGGATTCTTCTCTTGTATTCTCTTCTCTTGTCGAGCTGATTTTGGAGAGGTTACCAATACTTAAGAGCATTCACAGGGCACCCTTACCTTTTCCTTCCCTCAAATCCATTGAAATATATGCTTGTCCAAAACTGGAAAGGTTACCATTTGATCTCAACTCTGCCAAAGATAAGTTGACACTTATCCGAGGAAGACAAAATTGGTGGGACAATTTGAAATGGGATGACCCCACGGCCAAGCAAAAATTCCAATCAAAGTTCATTGGCTAATAATTGTAAGAGGTAAATACAATATTTTAATATATAAAATTTAATTTATTTAATATTTTTTACTTTCATGTATAATTGTGCTTATAACTAATTACCTACATATGTATGATATCATTGCAGTCTGCAGACCGCCTCGCGGATGGTGATGAACATGTTTCTTTCTTAATTGTTTGAAGACCTTAATTAGTGTGGCTAAACTTTAATTTTAGACTCAAAAATAAAACAAGCCATGTGTTACGTTGTGTGATTTATGTAACACTAAACATGTATTCCCTGCTTCCTAATTAATAATTCTATGTGTGCTTTGTGCTATATCGATCTTTATTCTTTATTTTCATTTTAATTAGTTTGGATTTTTTCCCCATGCCAATTAGCATAGTTTGATTCATTATTTCACCATTTGCTTTTAAAATTTACAGAAAAATACAGCAAAGAAACCTTTATTAAAGTTCCATGAGACCTTTTTCTCATTCTTTCAATATAATTTTGTTTGGCTATAGTATGCGCATCGAACGGCATTTTCACTCGTCCCCTCTCCTTTCATGTCTTCCTGTCAACAACCAAAATATATTTTCAAAGCAAATTTAAAAAAGTAAGACAGCGTTTTTAAAAATGCAGATTTTTAAATCAATCAAATAATAAAATAAGAAAAAGATTCTAAAATGAAATTTTGAAACAACAAAATAATAAAACTTAAATTTTAAAATTTTTATAACAATCGAATAAAAAAAACACAAGAAAATCCAAAAAACAAAATATGAATTGAAGGGAGTTTAAAAACTAAAACAAAGTATGAAAAAATACGAAATATTTGTTAATATCAAATTTTAAAAAGTAAGATTGGGTTTTCAAAAATACAAATTTTTAAATCATTCAAATAGAAAAGGATTCTTAAGTGAAATTTTGAAACAACAAAATAATAGAACTTAAAGTTTAAGATTTTAAAACAATCAAATGAAAAAAACAAAAAGAACACTCTAAACAACAAAATAAGAATTGAAGGAGTTTAAAAAGTAAAACAAAGTATGAAACAAAAAGAAGAGACATTTATTAACAATCAAAATTTATTTTCAAATCAAATTTTAAAAAGTAAGATTGGGTTTTCAAAAATACTGATTTTTAAATCAATCAAATAAGAAAATAAGAAAAGGAATCGCTGAAATTTTGAAACAACAAAATAATAGAACTCACATTTGAAGGTTTTTAAAACAATCAAATCATAAAGCAAGAAGAACAATTAAAAAACAAAATAAGAATTGAAGAGAGTTTAAAACGTAATTACAAAGTATGAAACAAAAATTAGAGACGTTTACTAAAAATCAAGAAAATTATTTTCAAATCAAATTTTAAAAAAGTAAGATTGGGTTTTAAAAAAGGGTTAAGGAAGCGATTTTACCAACGAACTATTGGGTCAGGACCACCCAACACAACAAACTATTTTTTGGACCAAAAATACAAATAAAGTTTTAAAAACGTTAAAGGGCACAATGACGTTATAACCTGGAAATGTCCGTCTGTTTTCTTTTTCTTTTCTTTTCTTTTCTTTTGGTCAGTATCTTTAAATATCTACAGTATCCTAAAATATTTGTTTAAAAAAAAACAAAAGAAGGATCAGTGTTGTTTTTTGCGCAGTGGACCGGAAGTGAACGCTAGCGGCGATGGATGAATCCAATTCCTTGATTGAAGAAGGCGGGTAGGTGTAGTTTGGATGGATTTATACAATTTCGAATGTTGGAAATGAGGTTGATTGGTGGCCACGAGTGCCCCAACATAACCCAAAAGAGTGGGGCTTTTTTGGGGTTAGGGTCAAAAATGGCCCCATCATATGGGGCCAAACATGGGGCTTAATGGGCTGGCTCATAGGATCCAACCCATTTTGACAGCTCTAGATTTCAATAATGAATTATTGGGAATGGCAAAAACTGTAAGATCCACCACACTAATTTTATTGAAAGAGGATTATGTCCATAGTGAACAATTGCTGGAAGGTTTTTAAATACATGAAGAGATTGAAGGTCTTGAAACTAAAACTCAAGTATCAGTGTTTCTTCTCATCGCCTTCCACGAATCACAGGTAATAATAATTATCAGTAATTAGTAATGACAAAGAAACAGAGATTCAATGTTAAGGGGGGAAAGCAAAAGTTGCAAGCTGCTTAATCAAAAGAAACATTAATAATATTTCCCATTTTCGTCTGATTCCAATGGCCAATATCGCCACCTCTTCATTTGAAATGCCACCTCCACTACATTTTCTTTGCCCCACCAACCTTTCTTTAGTTTTCTCTTTCAATTTAATATTTCCCTTACCTTTTGCAACTTTTCCTATCCCATTTTCTCCCTTTGTCGTCATCTCATTTTTCAAATATAATATCTCCTTATCGTCTTGATTAAAGCAATCTCTATCTTCGTTTTTTCCTCCTCTAGCGACATTAGCGCTGCATAACGGGATGAGGAAGATTTGAGATCTTCTTTTTTGACAGGTGTGGAGCCTCGGCCGACCTCAGTGCACCTTTCACCATGATTGTTTTGCTTTGGACGTCGAGAGGCTGACCTCAGTGCGCCTTTCACCATGATTGTTTTGCTTTGGGCGTCAAGTGCTTGATGATATCGCTCCATATAATTTTGTCTTTATTCTTTTAATATCTTTCCTCTTCTCTTTCCCCATTCTTTAAACATTAGAGAAATGTAATAAAGATAAGATTAATATTTGAGAAACTTTTCAAGTTTTATTTATCTCTACTGCACCAAAAAATCCTATCAAATGACAAGTATTATAGAGAAGCAAAAAGGAAAAATAATTAAATTAAAGACTTAGATTATACTTGATGGGGAAAGTCAATTTTTAATAACAACTCTATTTAACTAAAAGAAATAGAAAAAGTGAAAGTGTAATTAAAAAAAAAAATCCAAAAAAGCACAGCCAATCCATTTACATATATAGTAAATAATGGAACTGGTAAAAATTAAAATTTTGAGAACACATGTTTTCCTTTAGAGATATAGGACGGTAGTACTTACAAATATTAAAGAGGGGAAAATGGATATCAAAGTATAAACCTAGACATTAATTAAACCTTCAAGTAAGGACCCGTTTGTTACAAAGAATTGGTAGAGAGGGAAATGAGCTTTAGAGGAGGGAAATGAAGATTTGAAAGATGAGGGAAGATGGCTTGAGTTGTTTGGTAGGAAGAAAATGAAGAGGTGGTAGTTGGTAAATAATTAGGAAATGTCTATTTTACCCTCAAAAGAAATTAATTCAAAATAATAAAAAATATTTTTTTTTGCTAAAATATATTTAAAAAAATATTTTATTGTTAAGTTCGAACTTGTGAAAAAAAAATCGCCAAATTTGAACTTTCACTAAGTTTGAACTTTCCAAGGAATGCAAATTTGAATTTCAGTAATAAATGAAAAAAACCATTTCAAGGAAGATGGCATTCCATTTTTAAGAGAAATTCCTCAAATTTTGAAATGATGATTTCTTCATTTCAACAAATAAAAATCCATGAAGATTTATCTTACTTTAAAATTTCTTAAATCTGAGGAAAATTATATTTTCTATGGAAGATTGAGATCTTCCCTTTCCCTCCCCAAGCTTTCTTTTATAACAAACGGGTCCTAATACTAAATTTGGGAGGCTTTTGAAACAAGCTTAAACGAAAAGGGTTAGAATTACAACAAATTATACGATCTTCGAGAAGTATTCATGCTATAATCAATATAATTGATATTGTAAGAAAATTCCTAATTTTCTTTCAGATTCTCTCGTCTCTGTACTTAAAGGCATTGTCAGAGCTCAAGAGCATCTAGTGCAAAACACTCAACAAAAAGGACGAGGCCTAGCTTTTATAATAAAAAACCCAATAGAGAGGAAATAAAAAATCCATTATATCTAGAACTTATAAAAACAACTAAACTCATCAATAATTTTTAGGAGCCATCACTTTAATCCTATTTATAAGTCCAATTTAACCAAAAAATTTGGTCCTATTTATAAGTCCAGTTTTATATAATAAATGAGATTGTGACAATTTTATCCATATTAATTATACTCATAAAGAAAGAGAGAGAAGAAACATTTAAAAATACCCAGTTATAAATGTAGGCAAAGTTGAAAATTTACCCTACAATCATTGATCATTGAGTTAACTACTTTTCCTTGGTATGTGAGATTTGATCAAACTGAACTTATAAATAGAATCAGAGTGATACATCCATTATGTATTTGTTGTTGCACAGTTAACCATGTTCTGCCTCAGTAAATTAATTAGCAATGGCCCCATTCACGCATTAACAGTCCTTTGTTTCTCATGCCATTTTCCTCCCCCCTTTTTTAAGAAAATGACAGGCAGCGGATGAAAAAGCAGCCTATCCCATCCCATGACTTTCATATTGGTCATATTGGCCTGTTTGGGTTGACGGTGAAGAGTGTCAACATTACTTTAGTAAATAGTTAAAAGTTTTCAAATTAGTAAATTTTTTTAAAATTATTATTTTGGTAAATTTCCCCATATAAATTCAGTAATTTTTTTTAAAATGAGTTAGAATTTATTAATAAAATAAGGGACAAATTGAACAATATAATTTTTTATTATATATTTATAATTTTAATATTATATTTCAAAAATTATTTAAATATTTTTATATCTATAGTTTTAGATTATTAGGAAACTTAATAATTATAATTTTTTACATAAATTTTAATTAAAAAAAATCATATTATACAATCTTTTATAGAATATTGTGTACTTAAAACTAGACTAAACATTGGTTTCAAACTTAGAGTAAATATCTTTGTAATTTCAGTACAATTGAAGAGAGATACGACGTGCTCTATAACTTTTCTTCTAATAATGAAAGTTCATCTTAATTTTCTTAAGCAAATGCTATTGCTAAATTGAGTCATAATAATTAAATATCTAATTTATGAGGAAAAATCTCATGTTATATTTTCATTCTTAACTACCGCTTCTTCTTCATCATCTTCTTGTGCTTTCTGCTTTAGGTATTATAGTTACACCTAAACATTTCATTCTTAAGCTTTGAATTTTTATTTAAGGTTCATATCTATTTAGCTAAAGTTTAACTCAACCTAGCTTATTTTCACATCTAATTCTAATTTTTAAATACATACCAATTATTCTATAAATAAGTCATTTATGTTTTTGTAAATAGTTTGCAAAAAAGTCTTTATTGATTTTCTTAATACGGTGTGAATATCAAGTACGAGATAAGCAATTTTTCTTAATAGCTACCTCCTCTCCGTTTGGTTCATATATATGAAAACCCTACCCTCTCCACTGTCGGCTCTCGCACTCTCACTTCGCGTCTTCACGGAATCACTGTCACAGGCTCATTCTCTTCACCTCCGGAGGTCGACTCTCACAGCTCACACGCGCCTTGCCGTCTCTCACGAGATCCAGAGGTCGACTCTCACAGATCCGATCTGCCTCTTCTCCGGATCTCGAAAGTTGAAGTCCGAAGCAAAGGTTCGTGTCGTCTCTCGGCGTCGTATTTTCGGTTCTCGGTGTTAGCGTCTCGGCGTCGTCTCTCGCTTTGGTGAGTTACTTCACTTTATTTTAACCGATCTTGCTCGTATTTTCGGTTCTCCTCTCTCACCGATCTGCCTCTTCTCCAGTTCGTGTCGATTTTTCACTCTGTGAGAGACACGCCGGTGAAAAATTGATTTTTCACTCTAGTGAGTGGTGAGAGACAACGCGCCTCGTCTCTCACTCTGGTGGTTTTTCTTTTTTGGGTCCACATTATTTTTATATTTTGATCGTGGCTCTATGTTTTTTTTTTTTTTTAATGTTCTGATTTTTCTTTGATTTGAAGACAAGAGTTGATGAAGCTGAGAACACACAAGGGTTGCAAATAGCACACGAAATCAAAAGATGGCTGGAAAAAGTTGACAACATTGAACAACAAGTATTTTGCATCGAAGTTTGTTCTTTCTTTTTAAAATTTTCTCATTAGTTAAATTTTGAATTGTTTTTACATGATGAGTAGTCATCAATCTACATGTCCAGAAAAATTCAGAAAGTATAGTATGGACATTAGAGAAAGGAAACAAGAAAAATAATAGAAGAAAATCATGTAGAAAACTGGAGTTAATTAAACTCATTCCTTAAAAAAATCTAAAATCCATTTGTATTCACATTACAACATAAGGCTGCAAGAACATTCTTACTAAAATAAAAATGATTTTTGTTGATTTTAATTTGATGTGGTAATAGGTTGGGGTTTAAGAACTTGGCCGGATAGATGAACATTGAAATATATGAAGGAGATTTGCATAACGTATATTTAATTTCAATAAAGGTTTATATAGTATGTTTTCAAAAATAGGGGGAGGGTTATTATAATGGGAAAAATACTTCTCATGTTGTAGGAGAAAACACACACATGAAATGGTGGGACCCACACACACATATATATATATATATATAATTAGCATTATATATATGTGTGGGGTCCCATCATTTCATGTGTGTGTAGGAATCTTCTTCTTCTCATGCAACATGAAAAGTTTAAACCCCTATTATAATTTATGTAAAACACAAGGTCGTTAATATATTTTATTCAATTTTTTAATATTTTAAACTAATACAAAGAAACTAATCGATCAGTTAGGAATTTAGTAAAAGAAGGGATAGATTGAATAATATAATTTGTTAATTTTTATTCTATATTTTTGTTATGTTTTAGGGTTTAAGTGCAATTTTAGCAACAAAACATTTCATCATGAGCGTTTAGCATAATCAAGTTTTCAAGAGTGTAAAAATAAACATAATCTCTTAAGAACGGACCAATTTTAGCGATTAGTTAAATTAGTTAAAACTTCAATCTCTTTTTATGTGGGACCCACTCATTCTCCCTTCTACTCCCTTCGGTCCTAATTATAGGAGCAAATTTTAGAGTTGGTTTTGGTCCTAATTATAAGAGCAAGTTTTAACTTTTGTCATTTTTTTCCTATAATACCCCTATTTATACTTTCTTAATAATAATTAAAGACAATAATAATTTAATAATACACCTATATATTTTATAAAGTAAATAATGTTTGCAACTCATTAATGTCATATACACCTAAATTATACTTTTTAAGATAAAATAATTTTGAGCAAATTTTGTCATATTTTTCCCATATCACCCCTACTAATACTTTTTCCACCATAATTAATTTACAACACGCTTATATTCTATTAAGTAAGAGATTCTACCTTATTTTTTATTTTTAAATAAAATAATTTTAATATTCCTTTAAAAATAGTAACTATCCATCCAAAGTGATTAATTCCCCCCCCCCTAAAATAACCTAATAAAACATTAATTTCATTATCTTTTTTTCAACAATAAAAACTTTAACCTAACCGGCGGTGGTGGTCGCCGGCGGTGGTGGTGGGGGTTGGGGTTTTTTTTTTTATATTTATTTGATTTATTTAAAACTAAGGGCAAAAGGGTAATTTCACACGAATTTGCATATCCCTCATAGGTCCTTGGTACCTCTCAGTCTTTTACAAATTCAACAGACTTACGGGGTTTTGCAAATTCATTTGGTATTTATCCGGAATTTTCCTTTTACGAATTGCTAAAATTGTTTATAAAAGATCGTGTCTACTTTTATTCATTTAAAACTTAATTGTACTAGAAGCTCATAACGAAAAACTTGGTGGTTGAAATTGCACCTTAATAATATATTTTAATGTAATATTTATGCACATATTATTTAAACATTTTTAAATCTATAATTAAAATTATTTAATTGGAGAGAGTTCAAACAATTAGCTTATTAGGATAGTTAATAAGCTTATATTCTTTCTTTGCTCGAAATAATAAGCTTATATTCCCCTGACCACATCTCACATGTTTATTGGTCCCAACTATCTCACAGGCAAAGAAGCCTCTTTCTTTGTATTACTTCTTAACTTCAAATTTTTGTTTTGGTGCTTTGAGGTATTCCGGCTATTTTGCCTCCTCTCTAGTTGACGATTTTTAGGTCTGTTTGGTTAAAAAGGTGGCTATGGAGGGGAGGAGATAGAAGGAACAGGTAGAGTGTTACCTTTATTGGTTTGATTGGTGGGGTGGAGGTGAGGGTTTTTAATTCTTCGTTGTTTGATTTAAAATGGGATGAGAAAGGAGAATGATGACAATTTACCATTCTACCCTAATATATTTAGTTATATTTTTATTTATATATTACGTAAATTAATTTATTTTGATTGCACTTATTAAGGAGGGTTTCATCAATGTATAAGATTAAAAAGGATATTTTAGAAAACCAACATATATTTACTATAAATAACTAACTTAACTAATTTTTTTTTAAAATCCATAAATTATTAATTTAGCAGTAATATAAGGATTGGATTTAGTATTAAAATCACATTTTGCTACTAAATTCATAGAGATAATAGTTCATACCAAATCGATCAATAAGTAGATGTCAAAAGAGCAGGTGAGATGTCAAACAAATTCATAAAGGTATCCTCACTTTTGATAATTATAATCCATAATTTTAGGGATGACTTTACAATATAATACAGCAACGCGTCTAAGGATAAGGATCACATCTATGAGGACGAAAACGAGTTTATTCTGAGCTGAGTGTTCCTCAACATCTCATCTCAGATCTGTTAATGAAATGGAACCATCTTCCTTTATCGGAGTCATATGGGATGCTGCCAAGTGTTTCTGTGGCTGCGTTCAAAAAGAAGCTGATTTCGTCTTTGATTTGGGAAAAAATCTGAAGTTGCTGGAAGATAAAACGAAGAAGCTTGAAGAAATGAAGAAAGATGTGGAAGAACAAATCGAAGAAGCTAATCAAAACAATCCAGAGGTGAAAATATCTCACCAACTCAGTGGTTGGCGGCAACGAGTTGAAGCCATTCAACAGGTCGGTTATTTCTTCTTCAACTTATAATGATTTCCTTTCAAACACACACACACACACACACACTATTCATCCCCTTTGCAGTAATTTCAATTTATAACTCATGGGTTGTGTTTGATGTGAGGGATTTTTTTTTGGTGGCTTATAAGTTAGATGTTTTTTTAAAAAAAAAACGTTAATTATACCTACGTGCAGAGTATTATATATAGATCAGGCATTTATTTTTGTGTAAATACTTTGCAAAATAAGTCTTTGATTATTTTCTTAATATGGCGAATATCAAAGTTTGAATGTAAGCAAAGATATGTTAATAAAAGTTGACCCATCATACTCCATAAATAAATAAAGAGAAGATTATGCACCTAATTAGCAACCTGATATTAACAGGAAATAGAAGCTTTTGAAGTTCAAGGAGCCCAAGAAATTCAAAACAAATGCCTAAGTAACTGGTGTCCAAAGAATTGCAGGTCAAGCTACGAGTTAGGAAAGAATGTTGCTAAAATGCTCGAGGATGTAGATGAATTAGCAACTGAGGGGAAGAACTTCGGTAATAGGAATTTTATAGTTTCTCATAAAGTAGTGCCCAGAGCAATTGAGATGCGTCAAGATGAAGTAGTGGGATTGGATTTAATGTTTAATGAGGTGTGGAATTGTATTGAAGAAGAGAATGTTGGCATCATTGGTTTGTATGGGATGGGCGGGGCAGGGAGACTACCTTGTTAAAGAAAATTAACAATGAACTTGTGAAGAGAGGGCTAGGATTTGATTTTGTGATGTGGGTGGTGGTGTCAAAAGAGCCCAACTTGAATAGTATTATGGATAATATCAGAAAATTAGTTGGGATTGGGGATGACTTTTGGAATCGTAGTAGTAATCTAGATGAAAAGGCAGCAAAAATAGATGGAGCCCTCAAACACAAGAAATTCATCTTATTATTGGATGACATATGGGATCGGTTGGACTTGAAATTAGTGGGAGTGCCGCATCCAAAGGATACTAATTTTCAATCTAAAGTGTTATTCACAACACGATTAGAAAATGTGTGCGCAAAAATGCTAGTTCAAAAAAAATTCAAGGTTGAAATTTTAACAGAGAAAGAAGCACTTGAGTTGTTTTGTATGAAAGTTGGTGAAGAAACTCTAAACTCACACCCAACCATTCCAAGGCTAGCAGAAAAGTTGGCAAAGGAATGTAAAGGGCTACCCCTTGCATTGATTGTGCTAGGAAGTAGCATGGCCGGAGTGAAGAGTGTTGGAGCTTGGGAACATTCAATAAATAACTTACCAAGTTCTTCGTGGACTGGACCACATTTGGAGGAAAAAGTATTCTCTGTCCTTAAATATAGCTATGACAAATTGGATGCAATACAAAAACGATGTTTATTGTACTTTGCATTATACCCAGAAGATTATGAGATTCTAGTTTCCGATCTCATTGATAAATGGATGGGGGAGAAATTTCTTTGTAAAGATATGACAATGAGTGTTGAAGATATACGTGGTCATGGTGAGTCTGTTATTGAAAAGTTGAAGCTTTCGTGCTTGCTAGAAAGCGTTGATGATGATTTTTTTGTAGCTCGTACAGTTAAAATGCATGATGTGATTCGTGACATGGCATTGTGGTTATTACAAGAAGACCATGATAATATAGAACTTGTGAAGAGGATTTTGATCACAAATGATTGGGAATCACAAAAAAGTATAGATCCTACAAATGTCACAACACTAGTTTTATTGAAAGAGACAAAATGGAGAGAGACAATTCGTCTGCTGGAGGATATTAAATACATGAAGAGATTAAAAATCTTGGAACTATATGTCGTTGGACCAAAATTTTTCGACATTGGGGGTTTAACTTCTCTGGAATATCTTTCTTTTTATATGAAGGATAGCTTTGTAGTACCAGAGCTTTGGATCAACTTGCAGTCCTTGGCAAATTTAAAATTTCTAATCTTTCAAACTAGTGGGTACATATGAGATAGAGGGATGGGAGATTCCATTGGGAGTGCTATCAAGTCTTCAACAATTGAGAGTGTTTAGACTTCCATTTGGCTTCTTCATAAGCGAATTGGAAGAGAGAAGAATTTTAGAAGAGCTGGAGTGCCTACCAAATATTGAGGAATTATGGATAACTATCAAGACTAGTGATGGCCTAGACAAATTATCGGAGTCAACCAAATTGCAAAGTTGCTTATACTACTTTTCTGCTATGTTTTTCAGCTACGCTCCGAAGCCTTTATTATCATTAGGGTTTATGTCAGGATTAAAGAAGCTGCATCACATTTTTTTAGATAGCTTGAATATTAGAAGTGATCTATATCCTTTTATGGTTGAAACATGTTGGCTAGCCAAGCTCCAAATGGTGGAAATTTATTCGTGTCAAGTAACTCATGTGACATGGCTCAAGTATGCTCCACTCCTTCAACGACTTAAGATTGATGGATGTAAATCAATGGAAGAAGTGATAAAAGAGGAAGAAGCAGTAAAGGATGAGAATGTGGATTCTTCTCTTGTATTCTCTTCTCTTGTCCAGCTGATTTTGCACCATTTACCAATACTTGAGAGCATTCACAGGGCACCCTTACCTTTTCCTTCCCTCAAATCCGTTGCCATACATAAGTGCCCAAAGCTGGAAAAGTTACCATTTGATTTCAAGTCTGCCGAACTTAAGTTGACACTTATCCAAGGACAACAAAATTGGTGGGACAGTTTGAAATGGGATGACCCCACGGCCAAGAACAAATTCCAATCAAAGTTCAAAAGTTTTGTCCACTACTGGGAAGGCGTAAAAGGTAAATACGTTAATGTAATATATATAATTTAATTTATTTAATATTGTTTACTTTCATATATAATTGTGCTTATAACTAATTACCTACATATGTATGATATCATTGCAGTCTGCAGACCGCCTCGCGGATGGTGATGAACATGTTTCTTTCTTAATTGTTTGAAGACCTTAATTAGTGTGGCTAAACTTTAATTTTAGACTCAAAAATAAAACAAGCCATGTGTTACGTTGTGTGATTTATGTAACACTAAACATGTATTCCCTGCTTCCTAATTAATAATTCTATGTGTGCTTTGTGCTATATCGATCTTTAATCTTTATTTTATTAACAATCAAAATTTATTTTGAAATCAAATTAAAAAAGTAAGATTAGGTTTTCAAAATACTGATTTTTAAATCGATCAAATAAGGAAAGGATTCTTAAATGAAATTTCGAAACAACAAAATAATAGAACTTAAAGTTTAAGATTTTAAAAACAATCGAAAATGCAGATTTTTAAATCAATCAATAACAAAAGGATTTTCAAATGAAATTTTGAAACAACAAAATAAATGAAATTTAAAGTTGGATATTTCTGAAACAATCAAGTAAAAAAATAAAAGCTTAAAAAATTTTAAAAAGTAATTACAGTTTACAAAATATGAAACAAAAAATTAGAGTTAAAAAAATTAGAAATATTTATCAACAACCAAAATATATTTTCAAAGCAAATTTTAAAAAGTAAGACAGCGTTTTTAAAAATGCAGAATTTTAAATCAATCAACTAATAAAATAAGAAAAGGATTCTAAAATGAAATTTTGAAACAACAAAATAATAGAACTTAAAGTTTAAAATTTTTATAACAATCGAATAAAAAAAACACAAGAAGAACAATCCAAAAAACAAAATATGAATTGAAGGGAGTTTAAAAACTAAAACAAAGTATGAAAAAAATACGAAATATTTGTTAATATCAAATTTTAAAAAGTAAGATTGGGTTTTCAAAAATACAAATTTTTAAATCATTCAAATAGAAAAGGATTCTTAAGTGAAATTTTGAAACAACAAAATAATAGAACTTAAAGTTTAAGATTTTTAAAACAATCAAATGAAAAAACAAGACGAACATATTAAACAACAAAATAAGAATTGAAGGGAGTTTAAAAAGTAAAACAAAGTATGAAACAAAAAAGAAGAAAGATTTATTACCAATCAAAATTTATTTTCAAATCAAATTTTCAAAAAGTAAGATTGGGTTTTCAAAAATACTAATTTTTAAATCAATCAAATAAGAAAAGGATTCGCTGAAATTTTGAAACAACAAAATAATAGAACTCAAATTTGAAGGTTTTTAAAACAATCAAATCATAAAAACAAGAAGAACAATAAAAAAAATCAAAATTAGAATTGAAGAGAGTTTAAAACGTAATTACAAAGTATGAAACAAAAATTAGAGACATTTACTAAAAATCAAGAAAATTATTTTCAAATCAAATTTTAAAAAAGTGAGATTGGGTTTTAAAAATGTGCACATTTTTAAATCAATAAAAAAGGAAAGGATTTTCAAATAATTTTTTTTTTTTGATACAGTTGAGATGCCTCAGCTAACCCCTAGTGAAGTATGACAACCATTACAATCATGGTACAATAACACCTGTAAATCCTACGGAGGCAAAAATAGATCACGGTATCCATGTCCTCCTGCAAGTCCTCTCTTTGCTAGATAATCTGCAGCATGCTTGCACGTTCTAGGCACATAAGTGATATTTGTTGTCTAATCCCTTCCTAGAAATTCTCTCACTTCTGAAAGAAGGTCTACATCATAATGAGAGGGGCCGTGACCATGCAGGATGAGGTCGATGCACTCCGTCGAATTAGATTCAACCCAAACTTTCCTAGCCCTCGGTGCCCATGCCATTCTGAGTCCAAGAAGGCAAGCCCATAATTCTGCAGATAGTGCATCCACATTATCAATGAGATAAGTAAAGCCTTTAAGAAAGTTACTAGTGGAGTCATGTATCAGTCCTCCGCATGCACTCTTAGTATTAACAGCTGAGTATGCCCCGTCTATGTTAACCTTCACCCAGTCCACTTCTGGTGGTCGCCATGACTCACGAGTAGGAGCTAATGAAGCCCCCTGAATTTTCGTCCCTGCTAGATGATCATTAGTAAGTGACATGCATTCCACCATATCTCTTATACTGGTGATGAGATTCGTATTTGAGATCCATTTCTTCTAAAAAACAATAAGATTTCGTCGTCGCCATATCCACCAACACAAGACTATAAAGCTAGACGCCCACCCCCTACTTGCTTCGGTCCTGCCTCCTATATTCCTCCATATCCAATCTGAAAGGCTTAGGTTCCAGAACCTGTTCCGTCTCACTGAGTGTATCACTCTTCGCCATAGAGCTTTTGAGTGAGTGTAGTCACGAGGCTTAGGATTTTCAAAATAGAACTGAACTTTGAAGATTTTTAAAACAATAAAAAATAAATAAAAACTTAAAAAAGTTTAAAAAGTAATTACATTTTACAAAGTATGAAACAAAAAATTAGAAATATTTGTCACAATCAAAATATATTTGCAAACCAAATTTAAAAAAGTAAGACAGCGTTTTCAAAAATGCAGATTTTTAAATCAATCAAATAATAAAATAAGAAAAGGATTTTCAAGTGAAATTTCGAAACAACAAAATAATAGAACTTAAATTTGAAGATTTTTTCAACCAATAAAAAAAATCAAAACTGAAAATAGTTTAAAAAGTAATTACACATTATTAAACAAAAAATCAGAAACATTTATTAACCTTCAAAAAGTTTATTTTCAAATAAAATTTCAAAAAGTGAGATTGCGTTTAAAAAAATGCAGATTTGTAAATCAATCAAATAAGAAAAGTATTTTCAAACGTAATTTTGAAACAACAAAATAATAGAACTAAAAGTTGAATATTTTTTAAACAATAAAAAAGAAGAAGAAAAATGAAAAAGAAAAATAAGCACAGAAAAGAATTTAAAAAGTAATTACTAAGTATGAAAAAAAAATTAGAAATATTTATTAACAATCAAAAAATTTATTTTCAAATCAAATTTAGTAAAGTTGTGGATTTTTAAAAATGCAGATTTTAAACAACTAAATAATAAAAAAGGACAAGAAGGAATCCTTACATGTTAAATGATGGTATATAAATTTGATAAATTCAAAACTGTAGGTTTTATCCATCGAAAAAAAAAACTGTAGGTTTTAAAATCGAGCTAATAATAAAATAAGAATTGGAAAGGGTTAAAAAAAAGTAATTACAAAGTCTGAATTGAAGTTTTTTGAATGAATTTACCAAAAAATAATTATAATAATGATATGAATTTTACAGAATGAAAACTCAAAAGATTTTTTTTTTAAAAAAAAAGTATTTACAAAGCATGAATCAAATAATCAAACATTGAGGGCCAAAAAAAAAAATTGAATATCAGATAAAATAAGAACATCAAATTTTAAAACAATAAATTAACGAAATTCAAAAAAGGCACAAGAAAGAGTTAAGAAGAGTTTTAAATTTAAAATAAGAAGTCAAGGGAAGGAGAGAGCAGGCACCTTTGAAAAGGATCAGATGGGTTTTGTTGATGACAATCACAGAATAAAAGACAGCAACTAACAACAACAAAAAACTCAGTAATTTGACAACTCCATACAAAACACTCAAACAGGGGAAGGCAACCACTTGTGTGCATAATCTGGAAATTTCAGACATGCCAAACTTCCTCTGTTTCGGGACTCCAAAAACAGAGCACGCATGCAGAATTGAATCTCAACATCTTAAACTTCAAACACCACGGACCAACATGCAGAACTAATAGGATGAAGCTCGAAAACTCACCTTGGTTGGTTTATAAGTTTGCATGCAATCAGATGGACCTTCTTCTTTCTCTCGATCTCTCGTGTAACACCCCAAATTCCATAATATAAATTGTGTCAGATGACACTTGGTTTTAGAAAAAAATTCAACAGTCTTTGAGGTGCTACATCAGAGTACCGCGGAAACGGAGAGCAATGCACTAAAAATTTGGACAATATATGAGTAACCTGATATAAAAATACCCCGACATATGACGATGCCGAGTGTATGCTGGTACATTAAAAATTTCCCGAAGGAATAATCATGTGATACAATATACAGAGCTTTGTACAATTACATTTCATAAAAAGTAACTATACAACCTAGACCAAGCCTTGACCAGACTTGGTAAGTGTCTACCATGGGGGCCTCATCGACTTATACGGCGACTGATTGGCACACCCACGTAGACTAGCCTTGCCTTCGGCACCGTTCGAAATAACTTCATTAGACCCATGCCTGACAATAGGCTTTGATGATCTTCTTCCAGCACTTGCCTCGACCGGTGCATTTCTACGATCCTGTTCTTTGGTTCCTCTCTATGGCTCCATCTACCGTGCCTTCCCTGTTCCTGGCATTTGGTCTAGTCATGCTGTTTCCCCCGCTCTCCGATCCTTGGTCCTCCGGACCACGAAAGCTCTGGCGAGATCCAATTTACCCCATTGGATCTCGGGTAACGATTAACCTTATGCTCAAATAAAACGATATATAGATAATGATATTCATGACATAACAGCAATGATCAATCCAGTCACATCGTATGATCATGTGATAACAACTACAATACCATGCAAAGTTATCCCTGGTTTGCAACATCCATGCCACGATGTACAGTCGTGTCCTCAGCGCTAGGAAAACTCAAACGACATTATTATGACTATAACCCATGTAAAGCTGTATGTATACTCGGTAACCCTAAACAGAGCCTCAGCATATGAACGTATCTATCGCATATATGTATATGAGTAGCACAGGATTAGTGTTACAGTACGCGAACGTACCTCCGTTGACAATATACGGTACTTCTGGTACGTTTGATGGAAAACCGTACTTTGACGGAAAAGCAATAACGTCAGAAATGGCACGTCGAGGCAATGGAATGATGGCGGAACAGGATTACTGATATCCTATAATGATAATATCACGTTTATCAATATTTGACATCATAACAGGCATTTTAGGTACAAATTACCATTTTGCCCCTATTCCCCTAATCGCCGTAATTTCGCCAGAGCTTCGCTACTTTGACTCTAATCTTTCAAAATTTTGACATATCTCTTCCTCCAACATATTCTTGAAATAAATATCATATTTATCCCTAAAACATGATATCTAAACTTACTTGAAAGATTAAAGACTAAGCTAGCATTTCTACTCTAACTACCGAAAGCTTAAGACTAAAGACCGAAAAACTTACTCATAGCTTCGCTGCGAATTTCCCTGGACTCCTTCCTTCCTCTTCCTTCTCCAAATTTCGAATTGCTCTAGAGCTCTTGGGTGTGAGATTTGAAGAGAACCAAGGGGTCTATTTATAGAAGAATTCGGAGGGCAAAACGGTCTTTTTCCAACTTTCAACTTTTATTTTCAACCACAATTTCTATCTTTTCCAACAAGAATCATTCTCCTCCATGCAGCATGTTGGTCGACATATTGGCCTCCAAAGTCAAGAATGAGTTGTCATTTTAATGATGATTTATTTGCTTTATGGGTTTTGACCCGATAAAGTTCCCCGATCGGTGTCCGAATCGCGTAATCTTGAAAAATCTCAAAAATCCGGAATCACAACTTTGAAGATATTTTCTTACTCATTAGAAATGTCTAGGTTAAACAAATTTTTGACCCCCTTCAGGTCTTCCCCGGCCCTACCGAAGATTTACGGAAAAACGCGTCGGTTACGGAAATAACTTCCGGAATTATCAACTTCGAGACAAAAATTCACTGATTCATAATCTGTCCAGTTGATTACCAACTCATCCCCAGATATTGAGTTAGGATTTATTTTTCATTGGTTTTCATTTCCTCAACTGCTCTCTTGTCCTTTTCTTCTTATTCCCTAATCATTCCGTCGGTTTCGGAAATGACTTCGGAGACAGCCCACTCTGAGATAAAATTACACTCATCCCTAATATACTCTGACTTTAGAAACCTTGTTCATGGTTTTCTAGATAGGATTTAATCTCTATCGGTGGTCATTTATCCTATTTGTTTTTTCACCAAAATATCACAATTTATATTATTATAATATTCCATAATATCATGATATTATTTGGCTCATTCTTATCCCTTTCTTCTTCCAAAATTCGGCCAGCACCTTTTTTTTTTTCTGTTTTTATTTATTTATTTAATTATTTTATAGTTTTTTTATATAATTTTTTTACAAAATTTTCCTATTGGTCCATACTTTGATTTAGGCTTAAAATTACCTAATCTCACCAATTTTTCTTCATATTTTTCAATTAATTAGAAAATATATTTTATGCTAATTTTAGCCATAAACCACTAATTTATAGGGTTTTACATAATTATCTTTGGATTTTCCTTTGTTCATGCTTAGATAATTAACCAATAATTATCTATTTAATCCCTCACTAATTGTTGATAATTTTATTAGTTAGAATTACTCATTACCTCACAACTTTCATACTGACATTAGTGTTTTATGCCTCATGCATTATATTAAAATTCACGGGGGCATTTTGGTCATTAAAATACTTTTTAACTTTTCCCCCTTTATTTCTTCAAGGTAATAATTTAATAAATTACCTAAATTAGGGACAATATTCTTCCTATTTCAAATAAATATTTTCTTGCCTCTTTATAATTTTCACAGGGTATTTTATAACCCGTAAATGCGTTTAAGGACCTGTTTGCAAACTTCCAAACGTTTTTAGGGACCTAATTGCAAATTATTCTATTTTCAAGAGAAACTACCCCAAAAATAATATAAATTCTCCACAAGGTCTTTGAGACCATATATTCACCTATTTCCAATAGGAATTATTTACTCAATATGATACTTATCATAAGTGAGATTTTCAGAGTATTACATCTCGTCTCTCTCGCTCTTAGCTCTCGACCGCAGCTCCCTCTCTAAAAGCTACTTGTACTTGGATAACCACAAAAGCCTACAAGAACATTATATTATTACTAAATATAATTGAACATTTTTATATGAATATGATATGGTAATTGGCTGGGTTTTACAAACTGAATTTTAGTTTCCAAATATAAATAAAATGTGATGATGCATTCAATAAAATTTTTAGCAGATTAAACTAAACACATCTTACCTCTATTTTATCTTAATTATAGTTACTGTTCTTCTATTTTCAAAATCTACTTGAGCTTTTATTGAAATCAAAAGTCAAGTGACTCTGTATTGTCTATTTTGAATTATTTCATTTTCAACAATTAATTGATCTTTATATGATCGCATGTTTTAGCTTAAAGCATCCCTAGTTAACAAAAATTTATTTTTTTTAAAACAATTTTAATGCATATGTTTTTAAAATTTTTATCATATTATAAAATTGATTAATTTGATAACTTTAGATTTCAAGCATATAAATTCAGTATTTTTTTTTAAAATGAGTTAGAATTTATTAATAAAATAAGGGATAAACTGAAAAATAAAATTTTTATTATATATTTATTATTTTTAATATTATATTTCAAAAATTATTTAAATATTTTTATATCTATAGTTAAAATTATTAAAATTGGAGAGTTCAAACAATTAGATTATTAGGAAACTTAAGAATTATAATTTTTTAAATAAATTTTAATCAAAAAATCATATTATACAATCTTTTATAGAATATTGTGTACTTAAAACTAGACTAAATATTGGTTTCAAAATTAGAGTAAATATCTTTGTAATTTCAGTACAATTGAAGAGAGATACGCGTACTCTATAACTTTTCTTCTAATGAAAGTTCATCTTAATTCTCTTAAGCAAATGCTAAATCCGGTCAAATTAATCAAATCATAATTAAATATCCAATTTATGAGGAAAAATCCGATGTTATATTTTCATTCTTAATTATCGCTTCTTCTTCATCATCTTCTTGTGCTTTCTGCTTTTGGGATTATAGTTACACCTGAATTTTTCATTCTTAAGCTTTGAATCTCTATTTAAGGTCCATGCTTATTTAGCTAAAGTTTAGGTTGACCTAGCCTATTTTCACATCTAATTCTAATGTTCAAATACGTACCAATTATTCTATAAATAAGCCATTTATGTTTTTGTAAATAATGCGCATAAAGTCTTTGTTGATTTTCTTAATTAATACGGTGTGAATATCAAGTACAGAAATAAAACAAATGCCTAAATTCAAAAAAAATATCTTTGTGTTCACAGGAAATAAAAGATATTGAAGCTCAAGGAGTCCAAGCAATTCAAAACAAATGTCTAAGTAGATGGTGTTCAAAGAATTGTCTGTCAAACTACAAGTTGGGAAAGAATGTTGCTAAGATGCTTAAAGGTGTGGATGAACTAGCAACCGAGGGGAAAAGCTTTGGTAAGGATTTTGTAGTTGCTCACGAGTCACGAGGCAAAACCCAAAGCAATTGAGATGCCTCTAGATAACAGTGAACTTGGGAAGGGAGAGCCAGGATTTATTATTGGATGACATATGGGAACATTCAATAAAGAATTTAACAGGTTCCATGTTGACTGCACCAGATTTAGAAAGGAATGTATTCTCTATCCTTAAATTTAACTATGATCAGCTAGATGAGGTAATAAAATGTTGTTTTTTTTACTGTGCATTATACCCAGAAGATAGCAAGATTATTGTTCTTGATCTCATTGATAAATGGATGGGGCCTGGGGGAGATGTTTCTTTGTAAAGATTTGACAAAGAGTAATAGAAGATATATGCATGGTCATGGTGAGTCTATCATTGAAAAGTTGAAACTTTCATGCTGGTTAGAAAGTGAAAGTGTTGAAGATGATCTTTTTATGAATCGTACAATTAAAATGCATGATATGATGCATGTCACGTATAAAATGGAACTCATACAGAGGATTTCAATAATGAATTATTGGGAATCACGAAAACTCTAAGATCCACCACACTAATTTTATTGAAAGAGGATTATGTCCATAGTGAACAATTTCTGGAAGGTTTTTAAATACATGAAGAGATTGAAGGTCTTGAAACTAAAAGTCGGAGGAAAATTATCTCTTGATATTGGGAGCTTAGTTTCTCTTGAATGTCTTTCTTTGGATGTGCCAGGATTTAAATTTGTACAAGACAGAGTTGGCTCATCAAGGCAGTCTTCAAGTTTACAATATTAATCTGTTATGCTATTATTTTGGAGCTTGAGACATGGTTGTCTATTTTGTGTGTTGAAGAGCACAAACTGCATACTGCCTCCAACCTGATCCTTGTGGCCTGTGGTTGATAAGAAGGCTCGCCAAAAGTATTGTGTTACAACTGTTTATATCTTTTTTCCTTTTTCGCTCCTAAATCTAAAGCAACAAAAAACCCAAGTATCAGTGTTTCTTCTCATCGCCTTCCACGAAGCACCGGTAATAATAATTATCAGTAATTAGTAATGAAAAAGAAACAGAGCTAAAATATGAAGGGGCGAAAGCAAAAGTTGCTAGCTGCTTAATCAAAAGACACAGATTAATAATATAAACTCAAATATGCTTCAAACTCAAAGACCACTTTGACCCACGATTGCTGGTTTTTTCCCAAAAGAGTAAGGAAGAGAGAATCAATGAGGTGTCATATTGGGATCAGTGACATGAATGATGAGGTGTTGGACTGATTTAACAGTCAAACCTAACATTGGAATACGACAAGGCAAAATTGCTACATGTTGTAAATTTTTGCAGCGATATTGCTCCTAAAAAATCTTTTGGATACCTACTGCTCATCAACGAAAACTTCGGGACAAAAATGACTATTAACAATAACAATTCCTAATATATTAATAGTCATATTCTTTATTTTCTAACCCAATCAATCTACTTTCAAGGAGAACCCCCAAATCCATTCCCTCAAACACACTCAAATTTTCATAAAGAAACCAAACAAAAAGAGTCATCACAATGATAGCGATCCAACTGGCTATGCTTTAATTTATTATTTTGATTATCTTTTAACTTTTATTTAATCGAGTCTGTTTTAATTATATTATTTTTAGGAATATCTTATTAGATAAGATATAGTTGTTAGGATTTTTAGTTAGTCTGTTTTATCTTTTAATATCTTTATTAATATCTTTAGGAATTAGGAAATAAGAGAAATGTCTTATTAGATATTATCTTCTATCTTTAAGAGTTATTATTAGTTATCTAAATCTAAGATTTATATATATTTATGGATTTAATATTTATCTTTTTGGATAGAGTCTCTCTGTAAATTATTATAAATAGGCCTAGTGCCTCATCAATAAAGCATGAAATATTTTATAGAGTAATTAATCGGAGTATTCTCTTGGACTTTGGTAATTAGTGGAATTTCTAATTATTAGAGAGTTGGTTGATCTTATCTAATAAGATCAGAGATTGACTGTTCTTATTGAAGTAGTGAGATTCTTGCTATTTCTCTAGGATCAGAGTTCATCCCATTAGAAGTTTTGTTGACTTTCTCATTCTCATTTAACCTTCCCATCAATCTCCTACCTTGTGTCTTAACACACAATCACAACAATTTGATGAAATTGCAAACAACAAAAAAGTAGTCTAGAAAACACAACAACATGACAAAATCCTCCTTAAAAGGATCCAAGCTTTTCAAATAGACAAACATAACCACAACAATTTGAAAACAATCACAGGCAATACAAAAACTAGAGAAATAGCAATGAACAAAAATGCCAAACAGAAAATCCTCCTTCAAAGTCACAAAGCTTTTTAAAGCAAACAAATCAAACCACAATAATTCGAGAACAATCACAACCCATACAAAACTAGGGAAACAACAACCAACAAAACTGCCAAATGATTACATTAAGGAGGATAGAATTAAAGCCTAATCTTATCACATGAGATACACGAAAGGAAAAATTATAATTCGTGATAATAGGTTATATTTCTTATTTACTAAGGAACCACAAAATCTATATCCCGTTAAGCACACCCAAATTGTTGGAATACGAGTAGAGCTTCCTAACCTATTGCCAGAACCTCTGCTCTGATATTATACCGGTGTAACATCGTACCTTTATACTAAGTCACATGAGTTACTTGATAATGATTTCGAACCACTAAGCCAGGTTTGGTCTTGAGAGTAAACACTTTTGTAAATAGTTGTAAAACTTAACTCAAACAGGTTTGATCATGTAAAATGAATGAGTTTTCTTGAAAATTTTAAAAATTCCTAAAATAATTTATCAATAGTTTAAACTCTTCATTAAAAGCTCATCATTCCTTAAACTAGAATTGATAATCAGAGTTCCTTTCTCATATCACATTTAATCTATCAATCTTCTTTATGCTTAATCGTTAGTCAAGTTATGGGCTCAATTCATACATGTGCCCATCACTGTATCGTTAATTAAGCCTAATGATAATACTGATATTACTATTTTGTGTACTAATACCACTACTAAGTGCATCTCATTCATATGTTGAAAGAACCCAAGCTTTTCATGTAGACAAACAAAAATGCAACAGTTTGAGAACAATCACAACCCATACAAAACTAGGAACAACATCCAACACACAAGTCTAGAAACAACAATAACAACAAGAAAGAAATCACAAATTCCCATAGAAACAAAAAGAAATTAATCACAATGAACAAGCTCAACAATTTGAGAACAATCACAGCCCATGAAAAATTAGGGAAACAACAACCAAAAAAGCGCCGAACATAAAATCCTCTTTCAAAGTCTCCAATGCTTTTTTTCAAGCAGGCAAACAGAAGCACAATAATCTGAGAACAATCACAACCTATAAAAAGTTAGAGAAACGACAAACAACAAAACAACCAATAAATTACATTATGGAGGATAGAATTAAGGCCTAATCAAATCACATGGGATAGAAGAAAGGAAACATTATAATTCCTTATAATAATAGGGGCAAACAGTCATATTTCTTATTTTCTAAGGAACCACTAAATCCATTCCCTCAAGCACACCTAAATTTTCAGAAAGAAAACAAACTAAAAGGAACCAAGCATTTCAAGCAGACACACAAAAGTACAATGATTAAACAATCAACAACCATAGAAAACTAGAAAGGAAAAAAAGCAATCAACAAACAACAAGAAACAAAAAATTCTCCTTGAAAGCTTCGGAGCTTTTCAAGTAGACAAACAAAAGCACAACAATGTAAAAATGATAATCACAGTCTAAAACTAAGGAAACAATAAACAACAAAACACCAAACACAAAATCCTCTTTGAAAGCCTCTAAGCTTTTCAAGCAAACAAACCAAAGAACAATAATTTGAGAACAATCACAACCCATACAAAACTAGGGTAACAATAGCTAACAAACAATAAAAAAACTAGGGAAACAAAATCCTCCTTGAAAGCCTCCAAGCTTTTCAAGCAGACATACCAATGCACAAAATTTGAGAAAAATCACAGCCGATAAAAAACTAGGGAAACAATAACCAACAAACAACGGCAAACACAAAATCCTCCTTGAAAGGATCCAAACTTTTCAAGAAGACAAACAAAAGTGCAACAGTTTGAGAACAATTACAACCCATACAAAACTAGGAAACAACAACCAACAAACAAGTCTACAAAAAGTAGTAGCAATATGAAAAAAATCACAAAATCCCCATTAAAACCACAGAAGCTTTTCAAACATAGAAACAAAAAAAATCAATCACAATAAACAAGCACAACAATTTGAGATCAATTATAGTCCCTACAAAACTCAATCACAAACAGGCCTAAAAACATTCACAGTCCATACAAAATTAACAAAAGTTATAAATGAACAAAACCCAAAATTAAATGAACAAAAATTATAAATTAAAATGGGGGGTTTTTGACAACATTAGTAAAATAGATATCAAATTCATAACCTCTATTGTTCCATTCTTCCACCGCATCATCCTCTAATAAGTACTGCAAAGGTAAGTGGCATACCTTGGAGCATTCTTCTTCGAGTGACCTACGGTTCTCTTAGATCTATGAACTGCTTAACAGGAACTGGGAAGTTATAAATGTTCATCAAATGAGTGATGGCTTTTGTTAAGTTTTGAATATTTGAAAGAGGATAGTTTAACAAAACGTGGGTTTTATTTTTTGTGTGGGGCAGGAAGACAGAGCCCCAGCCCAAGTACTCAGATCAAACTTTTACACAATAAAATATTAAATCTTAAAATTGCAGATTTTTTAAAAAACCAAACATCATAATAAGAAAAAGAAAGAATATTTTGATATTAATTAATTGAATGCACATTAAATAAATTGAAAAAACTTAATTTAAAACCAAATTTAATATAATAGTGGTGCAGATTTTTATCAAATAATAGAACAAGAACAAGCTTCAATCAAATTTAAAAAAAAAGTAATTACAGAGTTTGAGTCGAAGTTAACTAAATGAAAATAATGGATCTTTGAAAATTGAATGTACATATAATAAATTGAAAAAATTTAATTTAAAATCAAATTTAGTATAATAGTGGTGTAGATTTTTATCAAATAACAGAATAAGGTTCAATCAATTTTTTTTTTTTTTTAAAAAAAAAAAGTAATTACAAAGTTTAAGTCGAAGTTAACTAAATGAAAATAAAGGATCTTTGAAAATTCAAATTATCAAAGCAACCAAATGGTAAAATAAGTATAATATATTTAGCGCAGTTATTAACCATAAAAAAGTACGATAGTGCATTTTAAAATTACAGATTATTTAATCAATCAAATAAAAATTGAAGATTTTTAAAACAGACAAATAAAAGAAGAAGAAGAATGGTTAGATATAAAATAACGGTACGCAACTTTAATAAAATCCAAGAATTTGATAAAAATACAAACATTTCTTTTTTAAAACAGATAAGTGAAATAGTGGATTTCTAAATCAGTCAAATAATAAAATGAGAACAGGATTTTCAAATCAAATTTTAAACTTGTAAAAAAATGAAAGGGAATTTCAAAACTGACATCAAACGTAAGATAGGGAGTTCAAAACAGTAGATTTTTAAATGAATAAAATAATAAGAATTGAAAGAGTTAAAAAGCAATTAGAAAGTTTGAATGGAGTGTGAATATAATAAATTTCAAAAATTCGTTAAAACTGAAAAAAATATTTTCAAATAATTTTTTTTTTAAAAAAAGACAGCGGATTCCATAATCAAGGTTTTTTTTTATACATCAAAATAATAAAACTTAAAGTTGAAGATATTTAAAACAATCAAATAAAAAAACAAGAAAACCAATAAAAAACAAAATAAGAACTGGAAAAGAGTTTAAAAAGTAATCAAAATCTATTTTCAAAACAAATTTAAAAAAGAAAGATTGGGTTTTCAAAAATGCAGATTTTTAAATCAATCAAATAAAAAAACAAGAAGAACAATTAAAAAAAAAAGAGTTCAAAAGGTAAAACAAAATGAAACAAAAAAAATAAGAAGTACTTATCAACAATCAAAATTTATTTTCAAATCAAATTTAAAAAAGTAAGATTCGGTTTGCAAAAATGCAGATTTTTAAATTAATCAAATAAGAAAAGGATTTTCAAATAAAGTTTTGAAACAACAAAATAATAGAACATAAAGTTGAAGATTTTTAAAACAATCAAATAAGAAAAGGATTCTTAAATGAAATTTTGAAAATAGAACTTAAAGTTCAAGATTTTTAAGACAATCAAATATAAAGAGGAAGAACAATCCAAAAAAAAAAAAAGAATTGAAGAGAGTTTTAAAAAGTAAAACAAAGTACCAAACAAAAAATACGAAATATATATTAACAATCAAAATTTATTTTCAAATCAAATTTAAAAAAGTAAGATTGGGTTTTCAAAAATACAAAGTTTTAAATCAATCAAATGATAAAAAAAGAAAAGGATTCTCAAATGAAATTTTGAAACAACAAAATAATAGAACTCAAATTTGAATGTTTTTAAAATAATCAAATCATAAAAACAAGAACAGTAAAAAAAAAAAAAATCAAATTGAAGATTGGGTTTTTCAAAAATTAGAGACATTTACTAAAAATCAAAAAAATTATTTTCAAATCAAATTTAAAAAAGTAAGATTGGGTTTTCAAAAACTCAGATTTTTAAATCAATCAATAAGGAAAGAATTTTCAAATGAAATTTTGAAACAACACAATAATATAAAGTTGAATATTTTTAAAATAATCAAATAAAAATTGAAAAAATAATTACAATTTACAAAGTATGAAACAAAAAATTAGAGTTTAAAAAATTAGAAATATTTATCAATAACCAAAATATATTTTCAAACCAAATTAAAAAAAAAAATCACATTGAAGATTGGGTTTTCAAAAATACAGATTTTCAAATCAATCAAATAATAAAAAAAGAAAAGGATTCTCAAATGAAATTTTGAAACAAAAAATAATAGAACTAAAATTTGAATGTTTTTAAAACAATCAAATCATAAAAACAAGAAGAACAGTAAAAAAAAGAAATCAAATTGAAGATTGGGTTTTCAAAAATTAGAGACATTTACTACTAAAAATCAAAAAATTTATTTTCAAATCAAATTTAAAAAAGTAAGATTGGGTTTTCAAAAACGCAGATTTTTAAATCAATCAATAAGGAAAGAATTTTCAAATGAAATTTTGAAACAACACAATAATAGAAATATAAAGTTGAATGTTATAAAAAAAAAAAATATATATATATATATATATATATATATAAAGTTGAATATTTTTAAAATAATCAAATAAAAAATTGAAAAAATAATTACAATTTACAAAGTATGAAACAAAAAATTAGAAATATTTATCAACAACCAAAATATATTTATCAAATTTTATTATTTTTAAATCAATCAAATAATAAAATAAGAAAAGTATTTTCAAGTGAAATTTCGAAACAACAAAATAAAAAGTTTCGAAACTTAAATTTGAAGATTTTTTCAAACAATAAAAAATTAAAAAAACAAAATAAAATATCAAAAAGTTTATGTTTAAATCAACTTTCAAAAAGTAAGATTGCGATTTCAAAAATGCATATTTGTAAATCAACCAAATAATAAAATAAGAAAAGGATTTTCAAAACAAATTATGAAACAAAAAAAAAAAACAAAAAGAACAATTAAAAAACAAAATAAGCACCGAAAGAGTCTAAAAAGTAAAGTAGTGGATTTAAAAAATTGCAGATTTTAAACGACCAAATAATAAAATATGCGGATATTTGAAGCAATCAAATAATAAAAAAAGGACAAGAAGGAATCCATACATGGTATATAAATTTGATAAATTCAAAGCCTTTGTTCACAATAAAAAATTTATTTTCAACTCAAATTTAAAACAAGATAGTCATATTCAAAACTGTAGGTTTTAAATCGAGCTAATAATAAAATAAGAATTGGAAAGGGTTAAAAAAATGTAATTACAAAGTCTGAATTGAAGTTTTCTGAACGAATTTACCCAAAAAAAAAAATTTCGAATTTTACAAAATGAATTTAATAAGTAGTTTAAAAAAATTGTAGACTTTGATATCCATCAAATAATAAAATGAGAACTGAAAAGACTCAGAAAAAAAAAAGTAATTACAAAGCATGAATCAAATAATCAAACGCAGTTGCAATGAAAAGGATCAGATGGGTTTTGTTGATGACAATCACATAATAAAAGACAGCAACCAACAACAACAAACATATATACTTGATGGGGAAACAAAATCAATCACAGTAAACAAGCTCAGCAATTTGAGAACTCCATACAGATGTAGCGAAATAGCAAGAACCAAACAAGTCTGAAAACAACAATGGCATCCAAGCCAGACAAACAAGAGAAAAAAAATCACTCCCAATCAAAAAGCACAACACCAATTTGAAAAGAAGTAGCAACCAACAAACAAGTCTACAAACACAGCAACAGCAACATGAAAAGGAAAAAAAGGCCATTTAAAACATACAAACCAGACAAACAAACAAAACCACTCACAATAAACCAACATGACAACGATTTGAGAAGGGAAAGAGCAAGCAACAAACAAGTAGTATAGAAACAGCAACAGCAACATGAAAAAATCCACATTGAAAGCATAAAAAAAAAAAAAAAACCACTTACAATAGACAAGCACAGAACCATTACAGTCGATACAAAACACAAAAACAGGGGAAGGCAACCACAAGTAGCCAATTGAGACTTATGAAATTAAACAACAAGGGCAAAAAAAAAAAAAAATCCCCTTGAAAGCATCAAATCCAGGCAAACAAAAAAAAAACAATAAACAAGAACAGAATCATCACAGTCCATACAAAACATAAAATCAGAGGAAGGCAACCACAAAAGCAACTAATTAATAGTTATGAAATTAAAATGGGGGGTTTTGGCAGAATTAGTAAAGTAGATAACAAATTCATAACATCTATGATTCAATTCTTCAGCCATTCCAACATCTAATTAGTACAAAGGAAGGGGCGTACCGTCGAGAATGAGAAGGTCAAAAGGGAAGTAGAAAGCCGGAACCTTTGAAAGGAGACACCTTTCTTCCAACGGCTACACAGGAACTGGAGATTTGGCTTGGTCCCTCGGAATTTAAAGAGACGCTCCGATGGAGAGGAGCTTCCAAATTTGTGCACAGATCCGATTTGCCGTTGTCAAGACGGAAGGGCGGTGTAATTAAAGGCTTTTTTTTGTTTTTTTAATTTCATTTCGGCATTGGGCCTTCGTTACTTCGGTCTGGCTCTCAAACTCCTTAATTTTCTTTTTTGTTTTGTTTTGATGCAGCAAACTCCTTAATTTTTACTTATACAAATCTACTTAAACATAATAAGAAAGCAAGATAATTAAATTTTTTAATTCAGCCCAAATGATTCCATCATTAATATTCAGTTAAGATCTAAAAATTTATATAAAATAAAATAATATTTAATAGCCACATGTGCAAAAAAATATTAAATGAAAATAATTTTCAAAATTTCGTCAATTTTTTAACAAAATAAATGGCTGATAAAATAAATATAATTTAATTTAACTCATTTGCCACAATTTATCACTAAAAATTTTAAAAGAAAAGGATAAAAATATATTTAAAAATTAATTTTCAATATTCATTACGTGAAAAATACAACCGTTCCGTTGAATTATATAGATGTTGGAATAATAGAAAAATGTAGCCGTTAGAACAAATTCTGGAATAATTGAATAATGTAGACGTTGAGTAATTATTGCAAGGAGAACAAATTCGTCAGAATATGAGCTCATGGAACTACCTCAACATATTAATGCTTCTTCAAAATTTAAAATTAATACTTCTTTATGATTTGGATTTGGCTGGAGGGCAACCTTAATAAAGTGGACCGACCGTTGACATCATTTTTAATTGCAGGCTTAGAGGAAATTATTTTAATTTGAAAATAAGGGACGCGTGAAACATAGCAAATAAAAATGAAGACTCAGCCAAATTTTTTTTACCACAAAATGACAAAACACAATTTTGGTAAGTATTTTGTCTCTCCCTTATTTTTTTCTACCTAGAAAAAAAAAATATAAGATAACAGTAGGAGCTTCATCCAACGGCCAATGCACCAAAAGTACACCGTAACAAAAGAAGATTAAATGAGTCTTTTATTTATTAAGAAATACTAAAGCCAATTCTAACCATATTTCTTATATTTTTCTTGTGGTAAAATAATCTAACTTCCCTCGCATGTTGCCTTAATTATATTGATATGCCCTCTATTTAAAAAAAAATATATACTTAAGTTTAAGCTCTTAACACCGTTAATAACATTCTAAAAATATTTTTTTAATAAATTTTATGTACTCATTTGCCCTTCATCATACTATATCTTTTTTTTTTTTTTTTGCTAAAATCGTTATGAACAATTTAAGAGTTCTGTTTCATTTTTCATGATTTTTTTTTTCTTTTTTAAATATGTTTATTTAACATTTCTTATTATATTGAGACATAATTTTAATTAATTTAGTTAATGTAGATAAAAGAACTTGATTAAAATTTCGATTAATCCTTTTGATAAATATATAATGTGTTTATAAATGGGGAGAATTTTGTTTAAATCAATTTGAAATACCTAAATCCAGAATCAGGCCTGTACTTTTAACAAATCCCTCATAAGGCTTGATTAGGGATTTATAAATGTTGTTAAAAGACCATAATGCCCTTTTATAATTAAAAAATTGAAGATGTTAAATTGCAAATTCTTATTAACTTTTAACTCACCCCAGAATCCACTCCTCCCTAAAGCATTGAAATCTCAACTTTTATGGTGTGTTTGGTTTGAGGAGAGGGGAGGGTATACTATCTTATTTGGTTTGTTATAAGGAAGCGGAAAGGAAAAGATCATTTGTTTGGTTTAAGAGGCTAGAGAGGTGATAATAACTTATTGACCATCTTGCCCTTACATGAGACACATCATCCACATCCCCAAACACACACTCTCTCCTCCTTTGTTTCTCCCCCCCCCCCACGTTTCCTCTCATTCCCTCACCTTCCTTTAGCTCCTCCAATGGTCGCCACAGAGACCTCCGTCAATCCTCAAACCGATTTCATCTTCTAGTCCAAACTTCCCAACATCTACATCCTTAAACACCTCCCTCTTCATTCTTACTGATTCGAGAATCTCACCAAGTTTGGGTCCTGCCCTTGCCTGATCAATGCCCCACTAACGATATCTACACTTACTACGATGTCAAGCTCACCACCCGATGAGTCGCTTTTAGATTGAAAAATTTCGGCATTGGACAGGGGACATCATCATGGTCCTCCTCCCTAATTTCCCTAAATTCTTCTTCTTCTTCCTTGGCGCCTCCTTTCGTGATGCCATGACAACCACCAAGAACCCTTCTTCAACGCTGCCGAAATGTCTAGAGCATGTGTTTTTAATTTTCCCCCAAGGGCATCAATGGGGATATCAAAAAGTTAATGGGGAAAAATTGATCAAGATATTTTGCTCCCTCTAAAAAAACCCCAATTTGGAGGGAACCAAAATAAGGGGAGGGAAGGGATTTGGAGGACACATTTTGGCTCCCCTCCCCTCCAAAATTTCAAACCAAATGAAGGGAAGGGCTACCCTTCCATCCCCTCCCCTCCAATCAAATAGACCCTTAGGTGACTCAACAATATTAAAAGGTAAGTCCTCACAATTATTTTAACCCTAATGTCGCACAAATTACATGGAATGTACATTCGTAAAAGACATTATCTTCTATTTGCCTAGAAACAAAATCAGTCCAAATTTCAAGGTAACTATAAATTATCTTTAATCAGAAAACTACTTTCGTGGGCATGTTTGATTGGAGAGGGACTCAAAGTAGAAACTAAGACCTGAATAGCATATCAAATGGGAATCAATAGGATAAATCTCATGATGGGGAGAGGAGATGCGAGGAATTGACGATATTAAGATAGAAATTTTATTTTTAAAAAAAGAATGAGACAGAGAAAATAACAAAAGAACATATTGGTAAAATCAATAAATTCATAAAAAGTAGGAAGGAAGAAAAGAGGGTGTGAGACCCACCCGATTTTCTCTCCCAAATATTTTTCCATATGTTGAGAGAAAATGAGGAGAAAACTTAGGCCCCATTTGGATCACTGAAAATTGGGCGACGGAAAAGGGAAAAGAAAATGAAAATTTTCAGTTGACGACAGCTGTTTAGATAGAATTTTCCGTATGAAAATATTTTCCATGGGCGCTATTCTCCCACGTCTACATGAAAATAGGTTCCACAAAAAATGGTGGGAAGCCATTTTTCAACGCTTATGAAAAATGGCCGAATGTCAATTTTGCCCCTGATGACACGGCTAGCTGTATAAAAGGGCGAGCATGTGACCCAGGAAAATAGAGAGTTGTGGAGAATGGAGAGGGCGAGTGGAATTAGAACGGTGACTGTGCATCACGCACAACAGGTTCGTTGGAACATAAATTAGTATGGGTTATTTTGAATCTTTTGAAAAGTCTGTCCAATATTTGTTGGGTTATTTTGAATCGTTTGGGAAGTTTGATGGGTGGGTTAGTTTTGTTCCCCACATATATTTATATTTTTGTAAAGTGATTGCAATTGACAACGACAGACAGACAATATCATGTATGTAACCGTTAAAGTAAAAGTAATCGTTTAAGTTTAAACCAGGTAGAACTATATATATTTTTTGTTCCTCCACCATCCCTGTTTAATTCACTTCAAATAGAGCTAAACAGAGGATCTCTTCATAAGTGTGACACTCAAGTGAAAGCATGCATACTCGAGTGGCATAGAGGAAATCACTGACCAAAAAGTGCTTAAAACATTTGTGATGCTATATACAATTGAGTGTGAAAATGCCACACTCACTCGAATGTGATATGGCGTTCAAGACAAATTAAGGGAACCTATGAGAAACAACATTACACTCGAGTGTGAAAATGGCACACTCGAGTATGGTGTTTTGTTGAATGCAAGGTGACACAAGGACATGTGAGAGGGAAAGTTCACTCAAGTGTACCTATGACACACTGCCATTTGTACGTTCCCGACACAGCAGCTTCTTGATACTCGGAACGGTAAAAAAAAAAAAGGAACTCTACGGAATCCAAAAAATTGAAAAATTGGATCTATGTCCAATGAATCACATCTACAAAAAAAAAGTATTTTGTTTTTATTCGACCCGTAGTTATATATGAAATAGTGCAATCGATTTTTCATTTAAACAAGAGACGGAAAGCAGTCAAGTGTCATAATCCTTCTTGTGTCTCGTTTGCTCTCTCGTAAAAAAAGCAAAAAACCTCTCCACTTTTGTCTTCAAACTAGCACAGACCTGTGCATTGCATGAATGCAAGTCTAGTAAAACAACAATTTATATTGCTTTGTTGCAGTGTTATTTAAAGATGTATCAATTGTATTTGCAATTGTTTTATATGATAGCAAAACTAATTGCTTTTATCACCATATTATCATGTTGAAAATTTTATAAATTCTTGTAAAGACTGAAAAAAAAATCATTAATTCATTAATTTTCTAGAAAACTTCTACATTTCAGGTTGATTCCGAAGTTATTTTTATTTGCAAATCTTTAATTAATCTTTAATTTTAAGTCCACATCCACATATTTCAATAATAATTTTAAGTACAACTAGTGACTGGATTCTATCATAGTCCAACAATGATAGGAATAACAAGTCTTATCCCACTAAGTGAGGTCACCCATAATTGCATATGCCATCAAACTCTATCAATAACCAACATTTTAGATATATTATTCACCAATAGATCCCTTCAATAACTTCTTTAAGTATCCTTTATGACATACTCCCTCTGGTCCTTATTATAAGGCACCAACCACCAATATTTTTTGGTCCTTATTATAAGGCACCAACTTACTTTAACTAACTCATTTATTACTATTTTTCCATTATGCCCTCATTTTTAACTAACTCATTTAAACCTACATCATTAAAGTAGGGGTAAAGTTGGAAACATTTATTACTTTTAGACTTTATTAATGACTTAACCTCCATTCCTTGGTCCGCGAGAAATGGGTAGTTGATGCCTTATAATAAGGACCAGAGGGAGTAGATCCTTTATGATGGACCAAACTGCAAACAGTTGTTTTCAGCATTTACATGACACCTATTGTGGCGTGTGGTTCTATGCAAGTGATGTAGAAGTCCTCACAGTCTTGCATCTCATATATATATATAGTTTATTAAGTTGTTGTGCTGCCATATATCATGAACATCATAAATGCTATAAGGGATCCGGAGATGTCAAAACTTCAGTTGTTTTGATTCTGGAAAAAGAAAATGAAAGAAATGCCCAAGATGTACTTGTATATACTATCTAGCTACTTTGATTAGCATGACTTGCTTGGGTGCTTTTAATGTTCGTTCATGCTAGTATATAGAAGTTAATTGTTGTTAATTATACAGGTAAGTGAAGGATTAGATTTTGCAGACCATGCGGGAAGAGCTGTGATGATAATTTTTTGCTCAAACAGCTGTGATGATAATTGGTATGCCATTTGCCACAAGTAATGATCCTAAGGTTTGTTTTCTTGACCCTCCCTTCTTTATAATTGTTAAGGCTCATTTTCCTACAAGTTTCTGTTATTGAATTTTTGAACTTTTTGTATGGCCTAATTATTGTTATTGAATTTGCTAACTTTTTGTATGGTCAAAGCTAGTACTGGTGACCTTCCTAGGACTTAGGTCTAATAGTTTTTCTAGGCGTCTTGAATCTTGTGCTGGTTAGGCCTTTTTTTGGGGGATTTCTTCTTGACTTTTATTCGGGCCTTTGCTTTGACTCTTTTATTTCTTAACCTATTTGGTTAGGATTGCCCTGTGTTTATGTGCCGTTCATCTTATCATTTTTGGACGTGGGACTTCTTTTAAAGTTTATCTCTAATCAATGTCATTTCAAGCTATACCATAAGAAATTCCGTGTACAAATTTGAAGATACATTGTACATAACCTCTCCAACTTTTGGCTTGTTAATTCTCTTGTGCTAAAAACCAAGCTTTGAACTCCTTTACTGTAGAATTTGAGTTCTCTCAAGTCTTCAGTTTAAATTGGCCGGTGACAAATCCTCCCCTATGGGGTAGAGGGTTGTTCTGGGGTAGAACATAGATATCTAGCCTTGAGGGGCTAGTATGTTGATGTTGATTGGACTTGACCTAGGAGCAAAGCCTAGGGCCTACGTACCCTGAAGAGGGATCAAAGTCCACGTAGTTCGATGATATTGAAGGCGTTTAGCCAAAGGGGGTGGGGTGTGTGCTCTGTGTAAGCGGTATGTAAATAGCCATAGAGCGTAGAAGATAGAAGATGAGACAGATCCGTACCTTTTAAGTTTAACTCTTATTTATAGAGTGTACCTTAGGGTTAGGGTTTGGACCCCGTGTGATATGTATCCGAGGATCTTGGTAACCGCCCCCTTCAATAGGTCCTTCGGTTTGGATCCCTAAGGGTCGGTTGAGATCCTTGCGTGGATTGCCCCCTGATGGGCCGGTTATCTAATGGGCATAGATCTAGGTCCATAACAGTTGCCCCCAAGCTCGGTAGTTCAGGTCTCTGAGTTGCCGAGGTTAATTGTTTGCTTGACTGTGAAATACGGACTTTGCGCAAATCGCTTAGCCTGCTCATTTCGAATGCTTGTTCGATTTTGCATTAATCCCGGTTATTGACAACTGTATAGTAATTGCTCCGCAGCCTGGTAGTCCAGGTCTCTGGGCTGCCGGGGTGGATATGTTATTGAATCCGGATATTGTATCCGAATTGCTACCTCCGGGTTTGTTTGCTGCAACACCGAATTCCCCTAATCCGAATTGTCCTGAAGAGGAACGGACCGGGTACTGCAACTTGCCCCCAGATCTGTACTCCGGGTTGATTGATTGGAGTTGTATCAACTTGATCGTCCATGAAAGTTTTGGAGTACTATTGAGTGACCGGGCCAGGGTCATAGATATGATATGCAAAATCTGCGAAAGTGCGAAAGTGCATATGTAATACCCGGATAAATAAAATGGTTGTTTCTGATAGGTGAATATGTGGTCTCAATTTTTGTATTGAATTTATGGTATTTATGAGGGAAAAACCTCTTAGGAAAATTGGGAAAAAAGATTATGGAGTCAAAATGACCGAAATACCCCTGGGATGCATAAATAGCCTAGGGAAATTATGAAAAATCCTAGAAGGAAGTAAAATAATTATTAAAATTTAGAGAGTATATTGTCTCTAATTTTGGTAATTTAGTAAGATATAACCTTGGAAAAATAAAGGGGGAAGAATCAAAAAGTATTGAAATGACCAAAATGCCCCCGTAAATGTTAATATAATGCATGAGACATAAAACACTAATGTCAGTACAAAAGTTATGAGGTAAGGAGTTGTCTTAATTAATAAAATTATCAACAATTAGTAAGGAATTAATTAATTAATTATTGGCTAATTACTTAAGCATAAACAAAGGAAAATTCAAAGATAATTATGTAAAACCCTATAATTAGTGGTTTATGGCTAGAAATAGCATAAAATATATTTGCTAATTAATGGGAAAATATGAAGGAAAATTGGTGAGATTAAGTAATTTTAAGCCTAAATGCAAGAATGGACCAATAAGGGAATTTTGTGAAATTTTTAAGAAAATTGAAATATATAATTAATTAAATAATTAATTAATTAAAAAATAAATATTTATAATAATTTAAAAGGGCCAGCCGAATTATTGGGCAAAAATATGGATAGGAATGAATGTAAAATATCATGATATTAATCTTGCAACTTGTAATATTTTATAATATAATTTATGTAAAAAACAAATAGGATAAATGACCACGGATAGAAATAAAATCCTATATAGAAAACCATGGACAAGATTTCTAAACTCAGAGAAGAATATAAATGAGTGAATTTTTATCTCGGACTGGACTGTTACAGAAGTCATTTCCGTGATCGGTAGAATACTTAGGTAATAAGACGAAATAGGGTAGTCTGTGAAAAAGACAGATAGTCACGAATTGGAGTTTGAAGAAAATAAATTGTAACTCAACATATGGGAATGAGTTGAGAATTTCCTGGACATATTTGGAATCAGTGAATTTTTGTCCAGAGGTTGACGATTCCGGAAGTTACTTCCGTAACCGGCACGTTTTTCCGTAAAACTTCAGCAGGACCGTTGAAACCCTGTATGGAATCGAAAACTAGGTTAACTTAGACATTTATAATGAATGGGAAAGGGTCTTCAAAGTTGTGATTCTGAATCTCTGAGATTTTGCGCGATTACGCGATTCAGGCACCGATCGGGGACTCTATCGGTAAAGGTTTCTAGAAAGTGGCCACTTGGCACCATATAATTGGCTCATCCCTTGACTTTTGGGAGCCAAGAGGTCGGCCAAAGAGGTGAAGGGCCAAGATTTTTCCACCTAACAGAAGTGCGATCCGACGGTCAGGAATTCGTCTGGTAAAGTGTGAATAGTGCACAGAAATTTTCCTATAAATAGGCTTCCACCCCTTTTGAAAATTTCACACCATCTCTCACAAGCCAAGGCCGAATTGGAGCAGCAAGGAAGGAAGGAAGAAGTCCGGGGAAATTCGCAGCGAAACTCTGAGTAAGTTTTTCGGTCCTTAGTCTTAAGTTTCGGTAGTTAGCGTAGAAATGTTAGATTAGTCTTTAATCTTCCGAGTATGATTAGATATCATATGATAGGGGTATTTTAGTCTTAAATTTTTAAAATCATGGTGGGGTCGAAGTTCTGACAAAATTTTGGAAAGTCGGAGTCAAAGTAGCGAAGCTCTGGCGAAATTGCGCCGATTAGGGGAATAGGGGCAAAATGGTAATTTTTACCTAAAATGCCCGTTATAATGTCAAATATTGATAATGGTGATATTATCATTATAGGATATCAGTAATCTTGATCTGCTGTCGTTACGCTGTCCGACGTGCCGCTGTCAAGCCGCAGTTTCCGTCAAAAGTGCAGTTTCCGTCAAAACGTACCAGAAGTACCGTATATCGTCAACGGAGGTACGGACGCGTACTGTAACACTAATCCTGTGCTGCTTAAATACATATATGTGATAGATATGTTCGTAGACCGATATACAAACAGTTTTACACGGATTATAGTCATAATAATGCCGTTATGTTTTCCTAGCGCTGAGGACACGAGTGGGTATCGTGGCACTGGATATGTGCAGGCTGTTGTTGTTATTGTTTACCTTATGAGGCTTTGCATATTGCTCTATGCTTATGTTCTGTCGTCATTATGATCATGCATCTGCTGTATGCTTATGTACTGATATACTGTTGTATTGTCTTGAATATCTGTTGTCTGTATACTGTATTATTTGAGTATAAGGTTAACCGTTACCTGAGATCCAATGTGGTAAATTGGATCTCAGCTGTAGCTTCAGGGTCCGGAGGACGAAGGATTGGAGATCGGGGAAAGCAGCAGGACTAGACCGATAACCGGAGACGCTTTCTTTTGTTTATTTAGTAGTTTCTTTTGAGAACAATAGGATGACTGTATCCATACAATGTTGCACTCTGGCTTATATTTTGAATATGTATTAGTTACTCTTTCGCTCCAATGCTCTACTCTGATGGAAAAAAAATCGCTTTTAAAATGGGATGTTACAGCATCCGGTATTGAAACCGTAAAGTGGTGAGGGGTCAGTATTCAAACTGCCGTGTATAATTCCGGGTTCGTTGACCGGGTCATCCTAGGATAAAGGGAAATTGTCACCTGTCCGGGTTCGGTTTTTCACCGAAGCGTCCGAGCATTTTGACCTGATCAGGGCCGGCATGACAGTTCCGCTTGATATCCCGGAGTAAGTTAGGAGGTGTCCGGGCTGCGATAGCTCTACGGAGACAACTTCCTCCGACTGAAAAGTCGGGTTTTAGTCTTCAGATTGTATTTGAATTACGACCGGGTTCAGTGACCCTGTATTCGCTCTTTCGTTCATGTCTTTGTCGTTAGAGCAGTTTGAGGAGATTGAATCAATGCTCTCGATTGAGAGTTTCTTTATTTATTTGCAATTTGTAATCCGGAGTTTACACTGTACTTTACACGGAGCCCGGGTTTTAACTGTATTAAGTGTAACCGGGGCAACTGTACTTTAAACGGAGCCCGGATTTTAACTGTGTTAAGTGTAACCGGGGCCCGCCTTTAAAGCTTTAAAGATGTCACTAGCAATGCATAAAAAAAAACCAAAAGACCTCTGTAAAAAGATGAATGATCACATCTGTAAAGAGTATACTGAGAGATTGTGTGGCTGTAAGAAGGGAGGGTCGTCCATGCTGAACAAGCTTGGCGGTCTATTGAATAAACTCCACCCTTCTCTCCTTTGCGGCATAAGTGAAGCAACACCCACTTGCCGGCATAGAAGAACCATAGCCACGAAGTTTAGTAATGGTGATGACCATATCCATAAAATCAATGCGCATAACACTTTGAAAATGTTGCCCACAAAAAAAATACATCAAACAACACTCCTTTAATCATGGAGAAAGCATAAATGTCACCAATCGATGATGGATCTCCTTTGTAGTCTTGTAGCATGAAATAATGCTTCTAAAGTGAGTGAAAAAGGCATAGTAGTATTATCAAGAGACATTAGGATGACAATTTTTTCTGCAACAAAACTCCGATAGCTCTTGGCTTTCTCATGAAACTCATGGATAAATGAGTCATTATGTACCAATGCTTTTAATGCCGCCTTCCATCACATGGTTTCGTTGAAATCTTTTATGCTAACTGACATAGAATTCTTCAAAGCGTTTTCAAGGTTCAAAGCCTCGTGATTGGCATCATGAGGAAAGACACATGTTGATTCACAAGCCCATATAGTATTAACTACAACGAGATTTGGAACATGTGCCAGAATCTATTCTGTATGAAGGTAGCATGTACAAGCTACTATTATACTTAACAGAAATCAGCTTGTTCGAAGCACCACGGGGAAATCTCATAAGGTTGCAAATAGTCCCCATAACAAAGTTAAAGTTGTCCAGCCCAACTCTACTCGAATTAATAATTAATGAACATAAATTACTAAAGCTGACCTCTTTAGAATCAGGACTAGGTGGCGCACAATCAAAGAGTTCCAAGCAAGTTCATCTCCATCTGCTATCTATTTCATTGAGTAAATCCAGTATCACGGCTTGAACATGAAGTGACGGAACAACCAAGCCATCTTCAAGCAATTGTTTGTAGTAAGCTCGTGAAAGTCAAATTGCTCTGGAAGTCCCTGATTGAGCCACATCGGCATAGAGGGAAATTATATTTGTTGCACAGAAAAGGTGATTTCAAGCCTATGACGGTATCTCGGTTCTGTGGCTCATTAAAAACACTTCTATCCTGCGTAATAAATGAGCTCCCCAAATGAAACCATGCTACCTGGCTTCCAACACGATCCCACGTGGCAAGTGGAACGTTGAAACTGATATCAAGCATTATGATCTCTGTAATCCACCCTTTAAATGATATCGAACATTTTTTGATGCCAGCTTTCATGAACGCATCAATCTCGGTACCAGGTCTGATGCCGGCTTCATGAAGGCATCTATCCCGATTTTCCTCGTAAACAAAATCCGAGAATGCTCTAACCTCCAGATCATTTTCTTGTAAGGCAATCCGTTGAAGTATGCCACTGCTGCATATAATCCAAGTATGCGCCTGCACCAATTATTCCTGGCGATATTGCGCAGAAACGTCTTTAAAGAGGGTGAATGTTTCTTGGATGCTTTGTTGTAGTCTTCTTGGAAGCAAGATGGAATCACGAAGGAGCATTATATTTGTTCTTCTCTTCAGAATTTACTTCTTGGTTATCCAGGATGCGTCTCTGCAGATGAGAGAGGTCTTATAACATCTGTGAGATTGATCGATTCGTTTGGAAGCAATTTCAGAATACTCAAAACCACCGCCAATTCTGCCACTGCTCAGTGGCGCGGCCTTGACTTGGTACGAGCTTTGCAATTTCCTTGATCATTGCCATGACCAAAATCAACCCATCGAATGTGCCAGCGAAGCCGCAAAAGGTTGACATTGGCAAATAGTAGCCTATCTTTATTTGGCATCAAAATTAAATATGCTTTTGCCACGAGATTTTTGAGTAGATGCCAAAGGTAGGGGTGCAACCTAATAAAACTGAGTATTGCAAGCCACCCATGAACATGACCGGATATAATCCATTTGTAGAGTCAGATCAATAGATCAAGCCAACATGACCGGATAAGGTTTCATCAAATGCCATATGGTTCTACTTGCAGGAGCGAGTTTGTGAACATCACACGCAGCTTGGAGGACTTTGCTGAGATATATAGATTCATCCCCACGTACCTCTTGCTCGTCTTCATCATACGCACTAAGCTTTGAATTAGTAGGCAAAAATGGACCTACAGAGATCAACTAGCTCAGCCTGAATCTTAAACCAGAAGCACCAGCTTCAATGTCGGCGGTTGAAAGATAATGACGCTTAGCCTAAAATCACTGTCCGGAAATGTCCGAATGAACAGCGGGAATACCCTGTTACTGATCCTCCGAACAGAGTCACGAAGCCATAATCCAAACGGAGCTTGAATCACCAGTTACATTCGACCCAGTGCATGAATGTGGGTTTGACTTAATGGCGACTTCAACTCTGTCTCGGCCATCGCGATGAGTTTGGACGCCCCGGGTGTTGACCAATCCCAGCTTATCACCATACTGGGCTGTTGCGATGTTGCTTCAGTTATCTCGGCCTTCTCAGGATCTCGGAAAATACGTCTCAGGTTCGAACGTGTTCCACTTGTTGTATAGCAGCAGTTTTTAAAGAGACTCTCGTTTCGTAGCCGAGATTGGATACACCTTATCCATCCCAAGCAGGCAATCTGGGATCGCTGCCGAGACTGGATATACCTCGAACGTAGGTTCGCAGGAACATGGATAGCCTCACCAACTGATCTCATCGGGAAGCTGGGACTTGAAGCAGACGTCGGCATCACGGAAGGAACATCGCTTTGACATGAGAGTCGAGAACTTGATGTCTCGATCAACCATGGTAAGCCGAGATTGGCAAACTGAGAATTGAATCTTTAACATTAACCTCAATGTCTATCCTTTGAACCTCACGAACCAGGCGTGCATCCACCTTAGCTTCAGTACTTCCAAAGCTTTCTCTGGAAGGCAACAAGTAACACATTATTGCATCAGTGAGCAGCGAGGAAAACAATGCTGCGGACAGAGTTGAAGCATGGGCATCATCGAAACAAGAATAATGCTTAACCCTAGAATCTCTTTGTAGATTTTAATCGTCGATATTATGAGTCTGACTCATGGCGAAGACTCAATCGCACCTTGCACAATAATTCCTCAGGATCATGGATTCTTTGATGAAAACAATATTGACCATCTCTGGTCATGGGAATCAAAATTTACGGTTCCCCACGGACGGCGCCACTGTTCTGGGGTAGAATGTAACATCCCAATTTACCAAAAGCAGTATAAAATTTTTTCATCAGAGTAGGGCAATGGAACAAGAGTGTAACTGATATATTGATATAAAATGCCCACTGGCTAGTTACAGAAACGGTATAGTAACCGAGAGTTTTCAAAAAGTAAAGGACAACATCGGAAAGTCTTGTCCCGGAACCATGATTCTCTTTGCTTTCCTCTCTTCTCGGTCCTCGGTCCTTGACCACTGACGTTATAGTGAGATCCAATTTAACACATTGGATCTCGGGTAACATTAACCTCATATTCACATATACGAGTATATCATCCACAATCATTCATATTAACAGTATAACAGATGTGTCACACGGAGTGCATAAAGGTGGGTCACACGTAGTGCATGTAGATGGGTCACACGTAGTGCATGTAGATGTGTCACACGTAGTGCATGTATTCAAAAGCTCTTAACATTACTCACAACATATCATCAGACTCTCAACCACAAATACGCATACAATAAACATCAGCGTTAAGGTTACCAGTACGCGCACGTACCTTCGTTGACAACGTTAGGTACTTCTGGCGGAAAACGTACTCTTTACGGAAAAACGTGAAATGTCCAACAGCGACTCGTCGGACAGCGTAACGGCAGCAAATTAGGATTTCTGACGTCCTACAAGAGTAATATCACTTTTATTAGTGATTTGATACTATATCTGGCATTTAAGGTAAAAATTACCATTTTGCCCTTCTACCCCTAATCGGCGGAATTTCGCCAGCACTTCGTTACTCTTACAAATTTTCTTCCCGAAATTTTGCCAGAACTTCGACGCCATTTCAATTTTCGAAAATAAAGACTAAAATAGCCCTCCCATATGATACCCAATCATACTTGAAAATTTAAAGGCTATTCTAGCATTACTACCCCTAATTTTGAAAGAGCTATAAAAACTACAACTTTTCAGGTACTCGATCCCTACCAAGTTTTTACCTCGTCAGGCATTTTTCAATGCAATGAGGCCTAAAAACAATAGTAGGAATCTCATTCCCTACTTACTAGAACTATCTAATAATTCTACTAACTACCAAACTAAAGACTAAAGACCAAAAGACTTACCCGTTGAAGACTTCTGCAGAACTTCCCCCCAGAGCTTCTCTCTCTTCTTTCTCTCCCTTGAATTTTGGCCAAAGGAGCAAGAGATGGTGTGAAGAATTGTGATGGATGGGGAGTATTTATAGGATTTTGAAGGGACAAGGTGGGAATTTTAAAATTGTTCACTTTATGCCCGGTCTACCAGATTTTACCCGATCGGTACCCGATTCGCGTGATTTCGGAGAATTCACAAAATTCTGGATTTACAACTCTGAAGACATGTTCTCACTTAGTAGAAATGTCCAAGTTAACCTAAATTTTGATTGCATATAGGCCTCCAACAGTCCAGTTGAAGTTTTCTCGAAAACGTGTCCGAACGTGTCAGGTGTCGAATTCGTTTCGGGACTACCAATCTCTTGGAAATAATTCACTGATTCCAAATATGTCTAAATAAATTCAAACCCATTCCTAAATGTTGAGTTAGAATTTATTTTCCTTATTTCCAAAAATATGCCTATAGACATTTTTCCCTATTTTGTTTTATTAGGAAAATGCACAAACGGCCTCGGAGTTAACTTCCGGAAGAGGTCACTTGAAGGTAAAAACTCACTGATCAATATTTTACCTTGACCTTGGAATTTCTATTCCTAGATCTCTAGATAGGATCCGTTTCCTAATTTTAAAATTACTATTCACACTTTTTAACTTTAATTAATTATAATATTATAAAATGTTGCAACTTGCACCACTTGTGTTCTATTTCATTTTTCATTTTTTTCTTTTTATTTGGCCCAAAATTTCGGCTGGTTCCCTATTTAATTTAATAAATATTTATTTTTTATTTAATTAATTATTTTATGATTTATTTATTTACTTTTTCTCAAAAATTCCACAAAATTATCTAATTGGTCCATTCTTGTATTTAGGCTTAAAAATACCTAAACTCAATTATTTTTCATAGAAATTTCCAATTAATTAGTAAATACATTTTTACTAATATTCCACTAATTTCCACTAATTTTTGAGCTTCACATAATTATTACTAAATTTCCTTTGCTTATGCTTAAGTAATTAGCCCAATATTACTTAATTACTTCATTATCACCTGTTGATAATTTTCTTAATTACAATGCCTCATTACCTTCATACTCTTGTATTAACATTAGTATTTTCATGCCTCTTGCATTTTTAGAAATTACAAGGGTATTATGGTCATTTCACTTCTTTTGAGTATTTTCCAACAATTTCTCCAATTTCATAATTTATAAAATTACAATAATTAGAGATTATATACTCTCCTAACTCACTTGGTCATTTTACTGCCTTTTAGGATTTTTCCATAAATTTTCTAAGTTAATTACCCTTTCTAGGGGCATTTTGGTCATTTTGGCATTCAAGCCCTTAAATTCTCTAATTTCCTACAGAATTCAACTTAGAAAAATAGACTATATTTCCACGAGTCTTACGATCATAATTTCACTTATGAGAAATAACCCATTTATTTATCAAAATATAATATTTCAGATAAATAAATATGCGGGTATTACATAGAACACAGATGTCTAGCCCTGAGGGGCTAGTATGTTGATGTTGATTGGGACTTGACCTAGGAGCAAAGCCTAGGGCTTACGTACCCTGAAGAGGGATCAAAGTCCACGTAGTTCGATGATACTGAAGGCGTTTAGCCAAAGGGGGTGGGGTGTGTGCTCTGTGTAGGCGGTATGTAAATAGCCATAGAGCGTAGAAGATAGAAGATGGGATAGATCCGTACCTTTTAAGTTTAACTCTTATTTATAGAGTGTACCTTAGGGTTAGGGTTTGGACCCCGTGCGATGTGTATCCGAGGATCTAGGTAACCGCCCCCTTCAATAGGTCCTTCGGTTTGGATCCCTAAGGGTCGGTTGAGATCCTTGCGCGGACTGCCCCCTGATGGGCCGGTTATCTAATGGGTCTAGATCTAGGTCCATAACAAGGGTGAAATAGAATATTGAAGTGGACCGTCAAAAAAAAAATAGGTGTCAAATATTTTGCATGATCGCAAATGCTACAACTGTTTTGAAGGAACTAAAAGATGATTCTCCTTTCCCCCAAAAGCTTGTTCTTAGGGTTCACTATTTGTGAGGTTGGACTTGGTTAGACTAGTTTTTTAAAATTGGATTAGTTATTAATTGTGAAAATGGGGCAATTGCTATTAGTGGTCAGTGGCCATGTAGCCTTACCAGAAATTGTTTTATTTATTACTGAATGTAAATGAAAAATAGAAAAAATTGACAACTAATTTTGTGTGAGAAAAGAAAAAGAGTTCCAAAAATTTATCTGGTTTCTAATATTGGATTTTAAAAAATAAAATTTAATTAGATCAGAAATCTACATTGCACTTTAGAATTTTGTTATCATTCACTATGTCAATGATAATATTGCAATTTGATTTGTTTATTCTATAGATATTGGGAGCCTTGTGCACTGGGTCACCCTACTATTTGATAAATATTGTAAAACTTTTTGCTAATAACCTTCTGAAAGTTATATAGAAGTTTACCAAAATGTCACTAGTTGTACTCTATCCATAGAAAATGGAAATGGATGGAATGGAAAAAATAATTTAATGGAAAATGATTATTTTGCCATTACTTCATAGGTTATAAAAAAGAAAGAAATCAATATTGTTAGGTAATAGCTATACAGAATTACAGATATAATAGACATCGTACAAAGACGATGGAAAGGGATTTCTATTTCATCATTGTAACCCAATGAGGGTAGAGGTTGAGGGTTTGAATTTACACTTATCTTTTCAGTTAGAATAAATACTTGTTCTACATTTGTTGAATAGCTAACATTGCAATTTGTGAGGCTACCATATCTGCTAGCAGATCATGTCAATTGGTCCAGTTTGGCAGTTCAACAAGTTCTTGGCTACTGGGATTCAACTTCTAGGTTCATCTGGTTAAATGAGCCAGTTCAGGGTGGTTTTAACTGTTAAGATCAGTGCTTCATACATGACCTTATGTTTCCTTTTCTTTTTTTTTTTTATGAGTCACGACCTTATGTTTCCAAACGTGCTGAAAATTAAGTTCTGAGCATCAGCTTTCATTTTCTAAATCTTAAACTTGTAAATAAATAACTGTTAATTTATTACTCCTCATCAGTTGTCCTTGTAATAGTCAGAAAGCAAACACGTGACAGTCATTTCTAATTTATAGAAATCTATACTCTTTTTTTTTGCCAGCTTATAGAAATCAGTAATTGCAAATATGTATTTATTGAATTTAATAACATGCAGGTTCGTTTAAAGCGAGAATTTTTGGATCAACAATCTCAAACCCAAGGAGAATTGTGTAAGGTAATGTTAGTATCACTTGAAATATGTAACACCCCAAATTCTGTAGCATAAATCGTGTCGGATGACACCTGTTTTTATAAAAGTCAAACAAAACTTGAGGTGCTACTTCAGAGTACCGCGGAAACGGAGAGCAATGTACTAAAAACTTGGACAATATATGAGTAACCGAGATATAAAAATACCCAGACATATGACGATGCCAGGCGTATCTTTGGTATATTAAAAATTTCTCGAAGGAATAATCATGTGATACAATATACGAGCTTTGTACAATTACATTTCACAAAAAGTAACTATACAACCTAAACCAAGCCTTAACCGGACTTGGGGCAATGAACCTAACTCGTTAACCGAATGTAATGGCCGGGTAAGTGTCTACCATGGGGGCCTCACCGACTTATACGGCGACGATTGGCACACCCACGTAGACTAGCCTTGCCTTCGGCACCAAACTATTCGAAATAACTTCATTAGACCCATGCGACATTTGGCTCGATGATCTTCTTCCCAAGCACTTGCCTCGACCGGTGCATTTCTACGACTCTCGCCCTTGGTTCCTCTCTATGGCTCCGTCTATCGGTGCCTTCCCTTTCCCGACATTCGGTCTAGTCATGTTGTTTCTCCCGCTCTCGGTTCTTGGTCCTCCGGACCTGAAGCTACAAATGAGATCCAATTTACCCCATTGGATCTCGGGTATTCAGTTAACCTTATGCTCAAACAATACGGTATACGGACAACGGATATTCAAGAGCTAATACAACGGTATATCATTTGCATACAATAGATGCATGATCATTATGACGACGAACATAAGCACATAGCAATATGTAAGGCCCCACAGGTAACAACAACAATGTAGCTGCACTATTCACCGGTGCCACGATACCACTCGTGTCCTCGCGCTAGGAAAACATAACGGCATTATTATGACATAACCCGTATAAAAGCTGCGTATATCGGTCTACGAACGTATCTATCACATATATGTATTTAAGCAGCACAAGATTAGTGTTACGATGCGCGTCCGTACCTCCGTTGACGATATACGGTAATTCGATACGTTTGGCCAGGCGCACGTTGACGGAAAAGTGGTGGCCGACAATGCACGTCGGACAGCGTAACGACAGCAGATCAAGGTTTCTTATATCCTATAATGATAATATCACCATTATCAATATTTGACATTATATCGGGCATTTTAGGTAAAATTACCATTTTGCCCTATACCCCTAATCGGCGGAATTTCGCGAGACTTACCGACTTTCCAAAATTTTGCCAGAACTCCGACCCCACCATGATTTTCGAATTTAATACTTAAAATAAATCTAAAGATCTATCTAGCATTACTACTAAAACTACTGAAAGCATTAAAAGCTAAAGACCAGAAAAATTACCCAGTAGCTTGTTGCAAAATTCCCCGGGCTCCTTCCTCCTCCAGAGCACCTCTCTCTAACTTCTCTCTAGGAAAGTTCAACTAGAGAGATGATTTTGGTGTGAAGAATGCAAAGGAAGAGCCTCCTATTTATAGGGAAAATTGGGAGCACTATTCACATCTTGTCTGCGAATTACTGGACCGTTGGATCGCATTTTTCTTGAAAGGCTCCATCTTGGCCCTACACCTACCCAAAACCAGCCCTCCCCCCTTTGGTTGGTGATTTGTCACATCAATTAATGTGATGTGATGCTTTTTGCTTTATGAACTTGTACCGATAAAGTTCCCGATCGGTGTCCGAATCGCGTAATCTCGGAAAAGTCTCAAAAATCCGGAATTACCATTTTGAAGACATTTTCCTACTCATTAGAAATATCTAAGTTAAACTAATTTTTGATTCCATCCAGGGCTCCAAAAGTCAGTCCGAAGTTTACGGGAAAGCGTGCCAGTTTCGGAAGAACTTTCTGAAATCATCAATCTACGGACAAAAATTCACGATTCCAAATATGTCCAGATAAATTCAAACTCATTTCCAAATGTTGAGTTAGAATTTATTTTCTTCGAATCTTTAAAATGTGACTATCTCGCATTTCTCCCTATTTCGTCTTATTAGGAAAATGCTCTCACCGCCTCGGAATCAACTTAGGAAAAAGCTAATCGAAGATAAAAATTCACCGATCAATATTTTACTCTGACATTGGAAAACCTATTCCTGGTACTCTAGACAGGATCCGTTTCCTATAAATCTGATCACTATTCATTGTACTTGTTTATACAATTTTACACTTCAACTTGCAAGTTAAGGCACCATGATTTTTACCAACTCTTGTCCTTATTATTATTATTTTATTAATTTTCGTTTTAATTAATTATTTAATTAATTAATAATATATAAAATAATTATTTAATAATTTTTTATATAATTTTTTTACAAAATTTTCCTATTGGTCCATTCTTGTATTTAGGCTTAAAAATACCTAAACTCAACTATTTTTCTCCAAAATTTCCAATTAATTAACAAATATGTTTATACTAATTTTAGGCCAAAAACCACAAATTTTAGGGTTTTACATAATTATTTATGAATTTCCTTTGCCTATGCTTAAGTAATTAGCCAATAATTACTCAATTACTCTCTTATCACTAGTTGATAATTCTCTTAATTAAGATAACCCTTTATCTTCAAACTTTTGCATTGACATTTTTATTTTATGTCCCATGCATTAGTTCATAATTCACGGGGGCATTTTTGTCATTATAATTCTTTTTAACTTTTCCCCCTTTATTTTTCCAAGGTAGTAATTTAATAAATTACCTAAATTAGGGACAATATACTTCCCTATTTCAAATGAATATTTTCTTTCCTCTTTATAATTTTCACAGGGTATTATATAACCCGTAAATGCATTTAGGGACCTAATTGCATATTCTTAAACGTTTTAGGGACCTATTTGCACATTATCTAATTTCAGGAGTAATTACCCTAAAAATTTCACCACAAGGTCTTGGAGACCATATATTCACCTATTTCCAATAGGCAATATTTGCTCAATATGATACTTATCATAAATGAGATTTTCAGGGTATTACAAAATATATGATAATTCTTTTCCCTTTGTAGTTTCTGTTATATATAGTCATTTTTTATCAGGTTTTAACTGGAGAAGAGTGGTATAATCAGCAAGCTTCACGTGCTGTGAATCAAGCTGTTGGACATGTAATTCGTCACCGCCACCACTATGGAGCAATTATCCTTTGTGATGAAAGGTTTTTGCCTTTTTCTGATTTCACTAGTGCAAAAAAGGGCTTTAAGACCATCTCATTTAGACCGGATTATAGACAATCAGGTCTTAAAAGTATGACCGGTGGCAGTTTCATAAATATAAAGAACTTTTTGGACCGGATTATAAAAGATCCGGTCTTAAAAATATGACCGGTGGCACTTTCAGTAAATATATAGAACACTTTTAAGACCTAGGACTATAAAAGATCCGGTCTTAAAAGTATATATGTGGCAATTTGTAAATATATAGAACACTTTTAAGACCGGGCTATAAAATATCCGGTCTTAAAAGTATAACCGGTGGCAATTTCGTAAATATTGTAAGAAGACGCTGATCAAGTCCGAGAATGCGATGATTTATTCCTTCCCTTAATTGGAATTATATACAGATGCTAATAAATAAATAAATCTAGGCAGTTCTATAATTTAGGAATTACAATCAGGAATATAATTACGAAATTCATAAAACCATGATCTGCTAACTTAATTCCTAAAATCTCTCTAACATCTTAATTAAGATGATTACAATCAAGAATTTAATTACGAAATTCAAAAAATCATGATCTGCTAACTTAATTCCTAAAATATCTCTAACAACTTAATTAAGATGATTACAATCAGGAATTTAATTACGAAATTCAAAAACCTTGATCTGCTAACTTAATTCCTAAAATCTCTCTAACAACTTAATTAAGATAATTGCACAATATAATCGTATACGCTAACTAATTAAATAAATAGAACACTTTTAAGACCGTCTGTTTGAAAAGAAGGTCAAAGGTCGACTCCAATGCAAAGTAAGGACCGAATAAGCTGGCCCACTGTAAGATATCATATGTTTGGCTTCATATATGGTTACGGATGGCAAATGCAGACTTAGTACCGCCTTTTGCATGGTTTAGGTTTCACTAATAAGAGAGGAATAGATCTATAGCGGCATGTAATGATAGATAAATTACTAGTCAATTTCTAGGTTTGACAGGAAAAACAGGTTATGCGGATCACATATATACTCAAATACTGGTCATGAGTCTTGATAGATTACTGTTTATCTCGCTTTTATTTCTCAGTCTCTTTTATCTGCACTTTTATCTTTCTGCTCTTTACTTTTGCATTTTTATTCCTGCAATTTTAATATTGTTCTTTAAAATTCAGCATTTTTACATTATGTCTTCTATTTTCCGCTCTTTTTCTCGTCGTTCTTCTTCTTCTTCTTCTTTTCCTTCTTCTTCTTCTGCTCCAAACTCTTCAATAAACCGAAACGGAGCTTGCTCCTCAAAAAACCATATCTTTGACGAAGAAATTCAGTTCAAAGATATAAACCAAACTGTTGATGATTGGACTCTTCCTATCATTGATAACATCCATCTATAAACACGAGAGAGGAATACAACTATTTGCACATTGGTTGTGTACAAGTTGCTCTCAAACCCCTTGTCGAGACGAGGCTTAAATGCTTGGTTTAGTCGCGCTTGAGAGATGCAAGACATTACGGTTTTGCGAGATTCTCTTTTAGCATTTCTGAATTTGGACTTCATGATGGCCTGTTTATTTCAAGCTGTTACCCAAATCAAACGGTTGATCTAAGCGATCAAAACATCCTTGATGTCCTCAAACTCAACCTAAAACTCAATGGCTTCAATATGAAATCGGATCTATACTGTTGCTCTATTATATAGGGTGCAGTATAAGGTCTCAAACTCCTCGGCTTCAAATGTTCAACGACCTCCGATAACGGTCAAGCTGTTGTCTTCCTCACGACCATTTAAACACAAACATCACAATTCCTCGAACCATTATGTGGAACGATGTTACCCTTCCTGAAGATTGGGTTATGGATAAGGCTGTCCAACCTATTCCAAGACAGTAGGAAATATCAGTAGAATTTCCCAAACTCAATCTGGATCTGTTAGAATGGCTTTTGACAGACCTCGAAGTTCTACTTCATCTATATCTTCAAGATATGAGGATTTTAGATCTGTAAACTCTGAGTTACCAAGACATTCCAGTTTTTCCGAACGGTCCTTTCCTTCGGTTATCAATCTACCTCCGCCTCCGCCACCACAACCTCCTGTTCCTCCTCCACAACCAACGGAAAATCAACCTTCCAATGTCTCAATTCAAGGAATCAATAATGCGGAACAATTCCTCATGCAAACTATCAAAGAGAGGATGACCAAAATTCGATTGAGTCTATACCTTATCTTGAGTTAGGTGAACCTCAGACCATGGGTGCTCTTGAGCATCATTTTCAAATTGATAAACGAAGTTTGCAAGAAGAATTTTACTCGAAACACAATACTTTGCAAAGAAACTGGTTTTAGAAAAGTTCAAAGGATTATTACGAAAAAATATCCAAGAAAATTTCTACGGTTTCCTTGAAAAGTACCAAGTGAATCTTCCATTTTTGATTGGTTCGAAGCTTTTGCTTCACAACAAAAAATAGAATATCCATTTACCCAAACAATTAATATGACCAAAAGAGATTGGAAAACATCTGAAGGACAAACTATTTCTTCAGAAGTTCCTCCAAAAAGTCATATCGATTCTGGTCTTTCGACACTAAGCAACGACCTCTTGTAGCTTCTCCTTTCAAAACCAAAATCTTAGAGGAACTGTTGGTCCAAGAGACATCAAAAATCTCATGGAACAAAATAATTATACTAATCGGTATCTTCAAATTATTGGAGATCATGTCGTCAAAACCCCTTCTTCACAACAATCTTCCAAACCAATTTCTACAACTCAACCCTTGTTCAAACCATTTCGACTTGATCCAAGAATCAAGGCAAGTATGCTAGGCAAAAATAAAGCCAAATTAGTGGCGAAAATTGAGCAACGTTTACGACACCAAAAACAAGTTGAAGATTCCCAAACTCGATGTTCATTTAAAACAAAAAATTGTTCTGAAACACCTTCACAATCTTCTTCCTCTAAGCAAGTCATGAATTTTGAAAAATTCACGATCTTGAATCTTCAAAATCCAATTTCAAAATTAACCGGCGGACATTGGAAAAAATCTTCAAAGTTATATTATCCAAGGGCAAGTCCTCTGGATATTTTAAGCGAAGAAAGACAAGATCAAACTTTTAAATCTTTCAACTCTAACAATGTTTATGAATGGAATATTGATGGTCAAAGTGAAACAAATATTCTTCAAATTCTTCAACAAATGACCATGGTAAGTACCGCTTATCAAACAACAAGTGATTATTCGGATACAGAAATAACTAATCTTCTAGTTTCTGGTTTCACCGAACAACTTAAAGGTTGGTGGGATTATTATCTGTCTTCTGAAGAAAAATCAAACATTCTTTCTTCTGTTAAAACTGAACCTGATGGAACTCCAATTACTCATAATGGTGAGCCTATTCAGTTACATTAATACCCTTACTTTTACAATTATTAAACATTTTGTGGGTGATCCAAATGTTTGGAAAGATCGCTCTTCGAGCTACTCTCTAATATCCGTTGTCGAACATTATCCGATTTTAGATTGTACAAAGATACTTTTCTAAGCCGGGTATACATAAGAGATTATGCCAACCAAGGTTTTGGAAAGAAAAGTTCCTAGCTTGGATTGCCAAAGTCTTTTGGTGATAAAGTTAGGGATAAACTTAGACATCAATATGATGGCAACATCCCTTATGGTGATTTGACATATGGAGAGTTAATTTCTTATGTTCGAAAAGCTGCTTTAAAAATCTGTCAAGATGATGGAATAAAACATCGACTTGCCAAAGAAAAGGGTGTCAATAGAAAAGAATTAGGATCATTTTGTGAACAATTTGGTCTTCCTTCTTGCAAAAACCCAAACACAAGTCTTACAAAAACTCCGTTTTAATCCCGCTTTTTCAAAAAATAAACGGTTTTATAACAAACGCCCTTATCAAAAGGATGATAAATACACTTCTCCTCAAAAATACAAAAAGGATTTCCCTTCTAAACCCAAAAATAATTTCCAAAAGGATGTCTCGAGAAGGGATAAAGTAACTTGTTTCGGTGTGGTAAAATTGGTCATTATGCCAAGTATTGCCGATTTTCCCAAAAATTAGGAATATTCAGCTTGAGGAACCTCTCCTTGAGCGAGATAAACAATCTCTTGCTTGAAACATCTTCGATTCGAAGAAGATCAAAGTTCTTCGAAGATCTTAACCAAATCCAAGAGGATGATTTCAACTCAACATCGATGATTCCTCTCCTCAAATAAATGTCATCACCAAAGAACGAGGATTTGCTTTTGGATATCATTAGTAAACTTCGACTCGACAAAGGTACATATCTTTCAAAATTCAGAGATATTACCCAACCTTCGTCACCTCCTCCTACTCCTCTTCCTCCTTCTTCTTCTAAATTTTCTGGTTTCTATAACAAATATGATCTAACCAAAACTTTGGAAAGATTCAAACACTCTGTTAAACCAGCTACTATACGGGATCTTCAATCGAGATAAATAATCTTAAGGTTGAAGTTCGTGTCCTCAAATCAGTCGGGATTCTCATACCTGCGCTTACTGCAGATTCAAGACTTCCTTTCCTCTCTCCAAAACTCTTCTAATGAGAATATTGATCGAGTTTTAGAAAATGAAATTGAGGAAGATAATCCAGAACAAGAAACACCATTTTTAAATATAATTACAAGAATTTTCTACTGAAGTTTTATATACAAGCAAAAATCATTATTAATAATGATCTTGTTATAGAACAATCTGTATTATTTGATCTGAGGGGCTCAAGCTAACTGTATTTTAGAAGGCTTAGTTCCTACCAAATATTTTGAGAAAACTACGAAAGATATAGTTACATTGCAGAGAACCGTTATCATCGATTACAAAATTTCAAATGTTGTTGTTGAAAATAAGGGTTTTCGAATAAAAACTCCATTTATTCTTATGAAGGATATGGGAGCACAAATTATTCTTGGAGCACCATTTGCACAACTCTTAATTCCTTTTATGGTTGAACACGATGGTCTTTCAAAACAATATCTGGGCAAAACCATTTTATTTCCTTTTACGAAAAACCCGGACTTAAGGAATTAAATTCTCTTTTCGCAAACAAAACCGAGATCAATTTTCTCAAAGAAGAAGTCTCTTTTAAGCGGATTGAGCAACAACTCCAACAACTGCGGTTCAACAAAAATCCAATCTTATCTTGACAAGATTCATCAAACGGTTTGTCTTGATCTCCCAAATGCCTTACGGAATAGGAAACAACATTCAGTAGATCTTCCTTACGAACCAAATTTCTCTGAAAAACACATCCCAACAAAAGCCCGACCCATCCGGATGACTCAAGAACTCCTTGACACTGTAAAAGGAAATTCAAGATCTTCTTGACAAAAAACTCATCCGTCCAAGTCGTAGTCCATGGTCTTGCGCCGCTTTCTACGTCAATAAAAATGCAGAAATTGAGCGTGGAACACCCGGGCTTGTTATCAACTACAAACCTCTAAATGAGGCTTTACGGTGGATCCGATATCCGATTCCAAACAAGGCTGATTTACTAAAGCATTTGCATTACGCAAAAATCTTTTCAAAGTTTGATATGAAGTCTGGATTTTGGCGGATCCAAATTTCGAGAACAAGATAGGTATAAAGCTGCTTTTCTTGTTCCATTTGGTCGAGTATGAGTGGAATGTTATGCCTTTTGGCTTAAAAATGCCCCTTCGAATTTCAAAGGATTATGAGCGATATCTTTAATGATCAAGGTCAATATATTATTGTTTATATTGATGACGTCTTAATCTTTTCAAATTCCCTAGAAGATCATTTCAAACATGTTTCAAAATTTATTCGACTGAGAAATAAATGGTTTAGTGGTTTCCAAACCAAAAATTAGTCTTTTTCAAACCAAGATTCGTTTTCTTGGACATTGGATTTATCAAGGAACCATAAATCCCATTGAAAGAGCAATCCAATTTGCGGAAAAATTTCTGATCAAATTCTTGATAAAAATCAACTTCAAAGATTTTGGGATGTTTAAACTATGTTCTTTGAGTTTATCCCTCAACTTAGCAACTTTGTTAAACCCCTTCACCAACGTCTAAACAAAAATCCTTCTCCTGGACGATGTTCATACGAAATTGTCAAACAAATCAAGCGACAAGTTAGAGAACTTTCTGTCTTAACCTTCCCATTCCATCGCCTTCAAAATAGTCGAAACAGATGCATCGAATTAGGCTATGGAGGTATTCTTAAACAACGTTCGACGGAAAAGAACAAATCATTTCTTACACGTCTAAACATTGGAATCACCCGAGCGAGAATTATTCTACGATCAAAAAGAAATTTTGGCCATTGTTTTGTGTATTTCAAAATTTCAAGGCGATCTTTTAAACCAAAGATTTTTAGTCCGCATTGATTGTAAATCTGCAAAAGATGTTTTACAAAAGGATGTTAAAAATCTTGCATCAAAACAAATTTTTGCCCGTTGGCAAGCCATTTTGAGTGTTTTTGATTTTGATATTGAATTTATCAAAGGCACTTCTAATTCTCTTCTGATTTCCTTACCGTGAGTTTTACAGGGTAGTTCTTAGGATTGAGAGTAAAACTGACCCACAAACCCTTTCCCTCTCCAGAAAATGCCAAGAAAGAAAAAACTTGGCGATGAGCCAAAAGACAAGCAACCCCTCCATGAGGAGGAAGAAGATCAACAGAGCTACTTTCAAGATGCTCAAAACCCAATCTCCAGACGATTCCTATGCTAAGCAACCTCCAAACCAAACTTGGGAGGAAGTATTGGCCAAAAGGATAACAAAACACAAGCCCTTGAACATGATAGAGCACTTGCTTTATCGTTAATTGCCTCTTCTTCACAGGCAATCAATAAACAAGAGTATGATTTAGCCAATGCTAAATTTGCTCTTGAATTAGCCCAGAAAAGGCCTCCTCAGGTTCCAACACCTTTATTGGTTACTCCAGCCAATAACCCTTTGGACACTCCTTACATTGCAAAACTTGCTCAAGTACAGCATGTCCTACAACTTGAACCTGAGTTTTCTTTGGAACACCCAACGAGGTAGCATTGAAAGTTTTCCCTTCGAGGATTTCATTTCATTCCTACCAACTCACAAAAACCGAGAGAATACTATGAGCTAATATTGGTTCATTCTCAATCTATCGAGTTAACTCGGTACATTTCAAAAGAGGATGAAACTTTAATAACTCATTCTACTCTCCAAATTGTAAAGGTCCTCACACCTTCCCAGTGGGGACAAGATTTATCAAAACCAAAATATTTTGACATTAAATACGAACCTAAAGGATACAATTACTTTTCTTCTTGCTTAGGAAAGTAGGTTCTTAAATCAAAAGAGCCATGCTCAAACTACCCTCGCTGCGATCTCAAATAAAAAGGATTACATCCAACAACTCGGTGTTATGCTTAAGCAACTCCGGCCAAAGCGGCGAGAATCAAGCAAGTTCTTCAAAAAATCAAGATTCAGACCAAAGTGATGATGAAGATTTCGTTGTCAATTTGGGTGAAGACTAAACTTACAGTTTTTGACGGAAGCACCAAATAAAGTAGCTTCCATGTATAAGACTGTATAAACTGTCCTATTATACGCTATAGTAGTGCTAGGTATTTTCTTTGTAGCACCAAAAAGCGTAGCTCGTAGGTCACAAAATTGGTTCTTGTAGTGTCGGCGGAGACAACGTAGTTAATCATTCAAATGTTTACCGAAAAACTGTTCAAACAGTGCTTCACTCCTGCCTATAAAAAAGCTGAAGCTCCATTCAGTTGAGGCAGGTTCCGAACCACTCCTTCTCTCTACCTCCCTTCTCTGCCTTCTCTCTACCCTATCCTTTTCCTTTTCTGCTATCTTTCCACTTTGATTTTCCAAGCTTTCGTTTGTAAGTTTTTCATTTCAATAAACCTGTGTTTCCTTTTATCATGTTTTCTTCTGCACGTTTATTTGCAGGCGACGGCTCCTTCCTCTTCGATCTACGGGTCCTTCCACCGCCTTCGCATAGATCCGGTTTGAAATCAAACCCAGATATCTTCTTGCTTAGAAGTCATGGCTTTATTTCCTACATTGACCGCTCCCAGCTCGAGATCTCGGACTTCGATTTTGGTTGCTTGAATCTTCGCTAGCACCAGACAATAGGATCTGCTCGGATTTGGTTGCTTTAAGCTTGTGATTTTTTTGTAGATCCGGACTTCAAATTCGATTTTCATGGTGAATGATTTACAGCTTTCTTGTTATTTTTTGTTTATTTCTGGACTTTGTAATAATCTTTTTTGTTTTTCTTGTTGTTGTTGTTGCTTCCAATCTTCTCTTGGTACTCCGTCGTTGATTACGGAGGGACATTCAAAATGTTGCCAGATCTGGTGATTTGGGACCGATTGTTTCATTTGAGTTTTTTCTTTTTCTTTTTATTATTTTGAAACACTTTTAAGACCGGATGTTTAAAATGTCCGGTCTTAAAGAAATTCTTTAAGACCGGTTACAAGTCCGGTCTTAATAGGGAGACTATTAATACACTCGAACAAGACTCATCACGAGTCCTGATCCTAATATACCTGTTTTGTCCGGTCTTAAAAGCCTTTTTTCCACCCGTGTTTATTTCTTGAAAATGCATATCTTGACTCTAAATTAACTAAAGCTATGATTAGTTTTTCTTTCTTGAGGTGTCACTTGGAAAAAAGAATCTAATTCGATGTTTCACTTTTTCTTGAGAATCAACCAGTTGACATTCTAATATACTGATTTTTTCCAAAATATCTACCTTGTACTTTCTTTGAGATCACCACCCTTGTCTGAGTGAGCTACCTTGATGCCCAGAAGTGGTATAGCTTGCCTAAATCCTTGGTTTGAAAGTGATCAAGTAGGTGCCATTTCAATTGAGAAATTTCTTCTTGATTATTGTCAGTTAGGACAATGTTATCCATATCATATATAGACAAAAATTAGGATTTTGTCAAACAACACTGCTGAAATGCCCAGAACAAGCCCATGGTGATTGCTTGTGTCCATAAATAGAGCAATGTGATTTGCATACTAATGTAGACTTTCCCTTGAGCAATGAATCTAGGAGGTAGCTTCATTAGACTTCTTTGTCAAGTTCACCATGTAGGAAGGCATTTTGATTTCCAACTAGTAGAGAGGCTAATTTTGAAATTATGGGTGTTCACAGGTTGGGACATTCAACTACTAGGTTGTGCTGAGTTTTGGCCTTATAAGCACTAAATAGAGGCTAAGAACCATGAATTAGGGTTGGACAACAACAAAAATTCACTAAATAGCACAAGTAGTGCCAACTAGTGAGTGTGAAGAGTCAGAGTCGGTTTAGATAAATTGGAGGCTTCTAACTGGAACTAAGTCTTTAGGTGACGATAAAGATGGTTCACGTGCTAGCACATGGCTAGATGGGTATATTTTTGGTTATGATGTCTGGGAGGGTCATTAGAACTTAAGTTGACTGCAAACAACTTGTTGATGGCGAGGCTTGTTCTCCAAGATAAGTGATGCACAGTAGTTGGAATGAGACGCAAGAGGCGTTTTAGGGCAAGGGAAATAATATGGAAAAGGAGAGCAAGAATAGAATGAGAATTGTAGTCAGTGAGTACTGATCTGAACAAGCCACGTATTTATGTTAAGGATACAAGACATTATATTGATGACTAATAATTACATGATAATCTCAATATAATTTTTTATAATAATCAATCATAATTACCAATAAATCATTGACATAATCAACAACCTATTTAATTGATTGAATCTGTTCTAATTAAATTGTTATGAATTCATGGTTGATTGTAGGTCTAACAAACTGTGTACAAGAGAATTTTGTAGTCTCAGATTACTACAAGTCTTTGTTTTTTTTTTCAATTTAAAATATCTAACCTTTTTATTATATAACCATTATGATTTTTAGATTCACTTGTGCTTTTCTGCTTTAATGATTGGTCTTGACTTATAGGTTTGCATATCCACATCGTCAATCTCAAGTCTCACGTTGGATACAACCTCTCACTTCAAGGTGCGATATTTTTATGGAGTCATCTTTTGAATATAAAATTCTCATACTCATTTATATTCTTGCAGTGTTTCTCAAAATTTGGAGAAGTGGTTTTTACTTTGACTCGATTTTTCCGTGATGGAGAGAGTCGTGGCCCTACAAAGCTGTCATTATTAGAAGCTGGAAATAGGGGTCAGTATGGTCTGGCATCTTGTTCTTTATCTTTTCCTTGATTGCAGTCTCTCTGTCCCACACTTTTTTGCCATTACATCATGGGAAAATGATCTCTTTTTTCAAATAAGTTGTAGTCAAGAAGTGTATGCTTTAAAGGTTTTCTATATTGAGATGGCAGTCATATGTTGAAATATGAGTTTTTCTACACACACACACATATATAGACACACACACATATATGAAATGGTTTTGGACTGCTATTTTACAGCAAGGATTCAATAAAGCTCCAGTTGTGTAGATTGTGCTGTTTGTTGAATGGCACCGTATATGTAAGTCTAATGTTTGACCAACTCCATTTGATTGGATATAGTTTAATTTCATAGACAATTAGTGATCCGAGATACATAGTTGTGACTTTTGAGTTGCAAGTCACTTAACACGCTGTCGTTTATCTAAAATCAGATTTCTGATTCCATTTCTGCAGTCTCCATAATTATTTCAAATCTGAATCTCTAGCAAAAGAACAGTCTTTCTTTGCTTTCTTCATTTTGAACTTTAATTGAAATAGACAATCCATCCTTGTACAGGGAATCTCGCAGAAAAGTCATCAGAGCACAGCCTGGACAGTTTTGGCCTGGAAAAACTTGTGTCTCCTCTGGTAAATTCTTGATTGTGCATTGTGAATATACTCGTCTTCATTTGATATTATTGATTTCCAATACTATACTACTCTTCAGCTTCTTAATGATTGTGTATGCAGACTACGTCAGCGACTCAAAATCTCTCTTCAAAAGTATTGCCTTCACTTGGTGCTAAAGAAGGCTGTGTTCCAAATCTTGGGGAAATTATACCTGCTAATCGTGCTTCTCTGGCTTTTAACGATTGCAAAATTATAGGCTGTAAGAATTCAAAAAACATAAGTAATGATATTTCACATGGGAAGGAGATGCCATCAGGAGTTGATGAAGTAATTGATTTGACTGGTGGTGCTCAACGTGCCAAAAACATTAAGGATATACAGACAGCACCTTCTGCCAAGAAGCGTAGATTTATAAGTGGAGAGTATGACTTGACACAACATAGTGAACATTCCGATCGGCATACACTTGGTAATAATATTTATTATAAATCATTTAGATCTAATTTCACTTATGAATGAAGGAATTGTGGGAACTTAACTTGCTTTTGAACATAGTCCGCCAAATTGCTCAACATGGTGTGGAACCGCTACATGAAGATAATGGGGCTTCCCAAAGTCGTAGTAGTAGGAATGTTGAGCTCCTTACACAAAAAGACAATTGTCCTCCAGATTCTGGACCTCCTGCAGATGATGAAACCCGGGGATCGGCTTTCCTTGTTTAGGTAATGAAACGACCTTCAATGCTGGGGGCACTGGTCTGCCTACATGCCTAAGTGCAGTGGTGTGGAATCATGCATGATGCATTTGGTCTAATATTGGCATCTGGTCTCGTTCAATTATTTGATAATCTTTTTTTTTTATATATATAAATTTTAGGAAAGGGGTTGAGGCTCACCCACAATCCAAAGCGCAGGGCACTTGGAGCCAGTCCACGGGCATACTTGGACGAGAGTACACATGCCTCCACCTCTACCAGCGTTTCCACTGCTTCCTAGACCCCTAGGATGCCTCCCCAGTGCCTTGACCAACGCAGGGATCGAACCCCCTCCCTTGAGGTGAGGAAGTCTAACCCCCTTGCTAGTTGAACCAAGGATGAGGGGTTTTGATAACCTATTTAATTATTATGATTTATTGAGATGTTGTTAGTGGTAGAGTAGGCCCAAAACATGAAATAAATCATATGGGTATATGTTATTCTTTTAGACAATTTCAGGCCTGTTTGGGAAATGCCCAAAGCTTGGTTTCATAAGCCCTTTTCTGTAAATCGAGATAAAACTTTTTTCACATATATACCTCGTAAATTGCAAAAGCACTTTTAAAAAGCTAAAGCAAATATTTAGACTTTGATGTTATGTCCGAGTTTTATTCTTATTTGAATGTTACTTCTAATTAAGGGTTTCTTAAAAATAGTGGTCTGCCTACTTGCCTTAGTGCATTGGTGTGGAATCAGGACTGTTTTATAGATCGACATGGGATAAGTTTCATGGCCAACATTTATGTGATAAAATAAGCGGGGCCTTGACAACTATAATTATATTAATTAATTTTTTTGGTGCTTGAAATGAATTAATACATTTGATATTTTGAAGTATTATTTACCATATACTTTACAATGTATTTAAAATTAAATCTAGGTTTGATTATGACTCAATAAATTGTAAACCGTTCCTTCCAGTTGAAAAGCTGGTCTGGTTTTTTGGGGCATTGTATTTAATATTACTGGTGGGAACTCTAACAAATGGTTTGTTTTAATGATGACTTACAGGTTAGGGAGAAGCTGAGTGGTGCAGAGTATAAAGACTTTGTGAGGTATATGAAGGCTCTTAAGACCAAAGCCATGATGATGAGTGAAGTTTTGCAGTATAGGGCCCGTTTGGGATAAACTGTGGGAGAAATGACTTTTGTTTCATGGACTTTTCTTGATGGACTTATTTTCTAATGGAATTTTTCTAATGTGATTTGTGTTTGAGATAGCAGTGGTAGAAGTGACTTTTGTTTCTAATGGACACTTGTTTGGCATAGCTTTTAAAAAGATGGATGAGATGAAAAATGACTAAAAAGGGCATGAATCAAATTCATACAAACACACACATATGTTGTATAAGAGTATTTAATATTACTCCTTATTTTGATTTATTAAATATTTTTGAAAGTAAGAAGATTGATGCACATATTTTTTAAGTAAGAAGTGAACATATTTTTTATTCTTAATTTTTTTTTTTAAATTTACTTTTCATTATTTAATTTCATTTTAGTATCAAATAACATGACTTATTTTAAATTTTCATGAAAAAATTGTGAATACAATGAAACTTTCTAAGTGTGTGTTTTTTCTTTATTTTATTTTTCAAGACAAAATGATATTCATTAATATCAAGAGTGTAGTGTATGATATGTAAATTTCTAAGAAAAACGTCTTTGTACAAGCTTTTTGTCAGTTTTTTTAAACACAATGGTTAAAGTTGCTCTACTTGAGAGAGGCACGAGACAAAAAAAGAAAAAAGAAGAGAGGAGAGGAGAGAGGTACGGGGAGGGTGGGATGGTCATAAGAGAGGAGAGAGAACGGGACAAACACGGGGTCCCACTTGCTTTTTGATGGGGAAGAAGTTAATGGGATAATAAACTCCATTATGTAGCTTCAAAAAAACTATCTCATTAGACCATGAAGTCCATCGATTTTTAGTTGATCCAAACACTCAACTTTTTGATGGACTTATAAGTCCATTTGATGGACTTATAAGTCCATATGAGGGTTTGCCAAACAGGCCCATAATGCAGGTTGTTCTCTGGACCCGAGAGGATACCGCTCCTTAAAAGTTATTAAGCAATTTGTATTAATTAAGTTCTGATTATTAATATAAGCCTTGTTCCTCTGCAAGAAGAAAATTGAAATTGCTGATGTTCTGACATCACCTTCAGCTGCAACTTTTGCATTCCTGTGTTCAACAGGTTCAAGGATTACCTTCCTGCAAAATATCATTCTTTGTATGAGCAATATGTTGAAGAAAACAATTAAACATTTAAGGCTGAGTGAGAACCTTTCAGCTTGAACGCAAGTTCTCGGCACCTCTGGTTGTATAGACGTTCAAGGATTGAGTTTTGGTAGAGAGAGACGTTGTGACTAGAATAGGAATGAGAATAGAGCCATAGAGGTCATTCAACAGGCTGTTGTAGATTGGCTGAGTTTTGATGGGGAGTAAATTAAAAAGCTTTTCATGCATTTGAGATTGACATTCCATAATTGTTATTTTGGGAGATGTCTGTTGTAAATTGGAATGCAAGAGCGTTTGTTTATATGAGACCAGAAGGTGAAAAAACAGAATTGGTCTGCAGAGGAAAGTAATCATGTGTGAATACTGTAGTCCAAATATTGGTCAAGCTGTAATTTTTGTAGAGCTGGACCAACCTGATTTAGAACTAGTCCCTATATTATCTTTTGGTGGCCTAAAGGACAAGTCCCTACGTTACCTGTCTCATTTGTCAAATATTTGAGGTTGAGCAGTGCGTCTCATGGGACATGTTTACGTCATGAGAGATAAATCATACTTTGCTATTTATGGATATAATTTTTTCAGTTCTCGCTTTCTTAGACATCAAGAAGTGTGGTGAGTCATTTGGATTTAGTATTCATCCTAAAGGCCAGGAAGGGTATGTTCATATTTAAGACAATTTATACAGATGAAGTTTAATTTGAGTCATTTAAATTTAAATTTTTAAAAATTGATAACGTAAACTTTTATTGTGTTTTGTTGCTCTAAATATAATGAATCAATAAAATAAAAAATGAATTTGAATTATTTAGCTTTTATTGAATGAAAATGAATCTTTTATTTATATTTATCAACGAATAGGCAATACTAGCTCGATGATCATTTTGCGAAAATAGCTAGAAAGGTCAAGGCCCATTTTATGTCTTGTTTGGTATGTTAGAAAAAAGATTGGGTTAGTGAATTATAGACATAGAATTTTTTTTTTCCCCATGATTCAGAGGGGTAGTTATTAACGATTGGTGGTTATAAATAGGATTTATCCATCACTTGTTATTTACTCCTACATGTCCTAAATATAAGATAAATTTGATTTTTTTTGAAAGATTAAGGAAGTTAATTAAATTAATTTAAAATATTTATATTTGTAATTTTTTCTCTAAACTATTTTGTATAACTCATAAATTGATATATAATCTAAGGAAACACAAAATATGATATAATTAAGTAACTTATTTAGCTTCTTTAATATCTCCAGAAAAAGTCAACTATGTCTTATATTTATACATGAGTTTCCATGTCACCAGACTACAAATTCATTTATGTAGGAATAAAATTCAGTACAGTCATTTCCACTTCACTTTCTTCCCTCCCTTTTCATTTATTCTATAAAAACTCTTCTCATACATCAAACGGGGCATTTACTGTGCAAAAACGTTCACATGCTGCACAATCAATTTGATCAATTGTAGAAATGTATTTAAATCATTAATGATAAATCTAAGAAATGATCATTAAAAAAAAATTGTAAATCAATCTTATTGTATATTGTTTTGGATGTTACTTTCCAGTCGAGAAGTTTTGCTTTAATGAGCTTCCACTTGCTTTTACTATGGTGTATGCCAACACCAGGCTCAATGCGTTTTGCTTCTAAGCACTCACCTTTTTTTTAATCTTCATTTTCACTCTCTCTACAAGGGTGATGGAATTATTGGCAAGAAACGTGAAAGAACTATGCGAGAGATTATAAAATTGAATATCAAGTTCACAATTCTATCAGTCTATTATCCATTGGTCGTCTATTGTGCTATTCAATGTTAGTAGTCTATTGTGCCATAGTCATTTAGGTGATCAACAACTAGTTTACGTCTCTCCCATAATAAATTGAATAAAATGTGTAGCTACCCAACTGAGCACATATAAATGGCGATCTCATGGAACTAAAAGCTCTAAAGATGATGCAGTGGATATAGGATTTGTTTTTCAGAAAAAGAAATTGCTCTAATTAACTTGTACGCTTTGTTGTGTGATTTTGGAGGAATGAAAGCTTAACATCTTTTAATTATTTTTGTTTTTTAATATAAATAAATAAAAGAAGGCAACTTGCATTGGTTGAAATCCATGGAGAATCAATTAAGAGCAAAAACGATAAACATATGTCCAAACTGGATAGGGACTGAAAGGGAAATTTACAACTGGATAGCTACACTGTTAAAGCCAGAAAAAGATGCCAGCTCGCTAGCAGATCAATCGGGCTAATGTCCAAACACAGTTTAAAGCTATATTGTGATGTGTCAGAGCAAGCGCTTCTGTGCAGAAAAGAGAAAAGAAGAAAAAGACAGGAAGACATGGTAGCACAGGTCTATCGATCATAAAGCAATGGCTGAAGAAAAAGAGACACACAATATAAAAAGTGCTACAGGAAAGAGACAAGGGTCGGCACCGACAGATTTTAAAGATACTTATTTGTAATAAAGATTGAAAAAATTCCATTAAAATATCATCCAATTTCTAAAACCTCCAGATACCCATCGAATTTTTAAAAAGATTTAGAGTAAATGTTTTATAAAAAAACTAAATACATTTACTAATCGGTGCTTTATAATAAAAATTAAAGAGAGTATATTTTGATGTGTCAGAGCACACACTTCTGTACAGAAAAGAGAAAAGACGAAAAAGACATGGTAGCTGTGGCCTATCATAAAGCAATGGCTGAAACATAATGTGGTGATTGACTTCCATAAAAAAGTGGCTTATGGCCATAAAAAAAAAGTGGCTTCTGGTTTGAAGCCACCTCCTTCACCGTCACTCTCCATCACCAAAAAAGGACCGTTGGAGCAACTCGCACTCCTCTTCAATTAATTTCTTTCTCCCTCCCTCTTCTCTTTAATTAATTTCCTGCGGAAGCGCCAAGGTCTGCACTCCAAGGTCAAGTGGCCTAAAATTAATTTCCCGACCTACCTCCTCTGGCCTCTGCACTCCAGGTCCCTCTTGTCCTGTACGTAGGTCGTTCAATTTTTTTTTTGCTCAAAGGTCGTTCAATTAATTACTCGGAAAAGCTACCTCCTTTGTGGGCCCTTCAATTCACGACTTCCTCTTCTCTTCTGCGCCCTTCAATAATTCCCATAAGTGTTTCGAGCTACCTCCTGTGCGCCCTTCAATTCACGCAAGCTACCTCCTCTCCGTTTGGTTCATATATATGAAAACCCTACCCCTCTCGACTGTCGGCTCTCGCACTCTCACTTCGCGTCTTCACAGAATCACAGTCACAGCTCATTCTCTTCACATCCGGAGGTCGACTCTCACAGGTTACACAGCGCCTTGCCGTCTCTCACAGATCCAGAGGTCGACTCTCACAGATCCGATCTGCCTCTTCTCCAGATCTCTGAAAGTTGAAGTCCGAAGCAAAGGTTCTGTGTCGTCTCTCAGCGTCGTATTTTCAGTTCTCCGGTGTTAGCGTCTCAGCGTCGTCTCTCGCTTTGGTGAGTTACTTCACTTTATTTTAACCGATCTTGCTCGTATTTTCAGTTCTCCGGTCTCTCACCGATCTGCCTCTTCTCCAGTTCTGTGTCCATTTTTCACTCTGGTGAGTGGTGAGAGACAACGCTGCCTCGTCTCTCACTCTGGTGGTTTTTCTTTTTTTGGGTCCACATTATTTTAATATTTTGATCGTGGCTCTGTGTTTTTTTTTTTTTTTTTAATGTTCTGATTTTTCTTTGATTTGCTAATTTTTTCATTGCAGTGGTTCTTGTGATTAGGTCTGCACTACTCATACAGAAGGCAACTCTATCCTTTGTCATTTGAACCGAGCAGTCTATAAGGTAGCTCTGTTGATTATGCAATGCTTACAGTTTTTTTTTTTTTTTTTACTGAAAAAGAAATCGCTCTAACTTGCACGCTTTGTTGTTTGGTTTTGGAGGAGTGAAACCTTAACATTGCTTGGAAATAACTGTGAGGGATATGGATCAAGTCAGGGGAATCATATGCGACATTACCAAGTGTCTGTGTGGTTGTGCCAAGAAAGAAGCTGATTATATTTACAAGCTGGAAGATAATTTAAAGTCACTGAAAGATAAATGGGAACATCTCCAAAGCATGAAAGAGGACTTGAAGACAAGAGTTGATGAAGCTGAGAACACACAGGGGATGCAAAGAGCACAAGAAATCGATAGATGGATGAAAAAAGTTGACGACATTCAACAGGTACTGTGCATCCAACCTTTGCTTTTCTTTTTAAAATGTTCTTATTAGTTAAATTTTGAAGTGTTTTCTTATTAGGATTCTGTTAAATTAGTTTAAACTTCCATCTCTTTTTATGTGGGACACACTCATTCTCCCTTCTACTTTACTTTATAGGACGTAGGCATTTACAAAATTGCTAAAATTATTTTTAATAGATCGTGTCTATTTTTACTCATTTAAAACTTAATTATACTAGAAGCTCATAACGAAAAACTTGGTTGTTGAAATTGCACCTTAGTAATATATTTTAATATAATATTTATGCACATATTATTTAAACATTTTTAAATCTATAATTAAAATAATTTAATTGGAGAGAGTTCAAACAATAGGATAGTTAATAAGCTTATATTCCCCTGACCACATCTCACATGTTTCATGTTCTTGAGTTGGGACCACACATTGCGCCATCTCACACGCAAAGAAGCCTCTTTCTTTGTATTACTTCTTAACTTCAAATTTTTGTTTTGGTGCTTTGAGGTATTCCGGCTATTATGCCTCCTCTCTAGTTGACGATTAACAGGTCTGTTTGGTTAAAAAGGTGGGTATGGAGGGGAGGAGATAGAAGGAACAGGTAGATTGTTGTTACCTTGATTGGTGGGGGTGGAGGTGAGGGTTTTTAATTCTTCGTTGTTTGATTTAAGATGGGATGAGAAGGGAGAATGATGATAATTTACCATTCTACCCTAATATATTTAGTTATATTTTTATTTATATATTACGTAAATTAATTTACATCTTATCTAATTAATATAATAACAATTTTATTTATAATAATATATATTTGTTTCAAATTAATCTTACAATAATATATTGTTTAACTATAATATTATTTTTATTTATAATAACATATTTTCATTTTAATATATTTTTATTATGATTATATTTTCATTTATCATAATATATTTTCATTCTAAAATTAATATATTTGTTACTGGTAAAGTCATACCCCAAAAGAATATAAACATACCACAGACATAAAGTCATCATCTATCACATACAAAGACACATATCACATATATGCATACAATAAACATCGATTAGTGTTACGATGCGCGGACGTACTCTCGTTGACGAACGTCGGCAATTCGGCGAAGCGGCCGTTTATCCCCTAATTGGCGGAATTTCGCCAGCACTTCGTTACTTTGGCTCCAACTTTCCAAAATTTTGCCAGAACTCCGACCCCACCATGATTTTTGAATTTAATACTTAAAATAAAACTAAAGATCTATCTAGCATTACTACTAAAACTACTGAAAGCATTAACGACTAAAGACCGGAAAAATTACCCAGAGCTTTGCTGCATAATTCCCCGGACTCCTTCCTCCTCCAGAGCTCCTCTCTCTAACTTCTCTCTAGGAAATTTCAACTAGAGAAGTGATTTTTGGTGTGAAGAATGCAAAGGGAGGGCTTCCTATTTATAGGGAAATTCCAGGGGCAAATTCGCACTTTTCCTCCTTTAATCTCCACCGTCGGATCGCACCTCTGCTAGGTGTCACGATCCTCACCAGGCCACTTGTCCAAACCATCCTCTCCCCCTTAGTTGGTGGTTTGTCACATCAATTAATGTGATGTGATGCTTTTGCTTTATGAACTTGTACCGATAAAGTTCCCGATCGGTGTCCGAATCGCGTAATCTCGGAAAAATCTCAAAAATCCGGAATCACAACTTTGAAGACATTTTCCTACTCATTAGAAATGTCTAAGTTAAAATAATTTTTGATTCCATCCATGGCTCCAAAAGTCAGTCTGAAGTTTACGGGAAAGCGTGACGATTCTGAGTGAAATCCGAATCATCAACCTCTGGACAAAAATTCACTGATTCCAAATATGTCCAGATAATTTCAAACTCATTTTTAGATGTTGAGTTAGAATTTATTTTCTTCAGATCCAAAAATGTGCCTACCTCGCATCTTTCCCTATTTCGTCTTATTAGGAAAATGCTCTCTCCTACCTCGGAATCAACTTCCTAAAAGTCTAATCAAGATAAAAATCCACCGATCTATATTTTACCTCGACTTGAAAAACCTATTCCCGTACTCTAGATAAGATCCGTTTCCTATTTATTATGTTACTATTCACTATATAATAAAATATTCATATGTTTTAATCAAAAATCTCAACAAAACCTTATCCCTTATCCTTTGAGATTTTTGGTCCTTTTATTATTATTTTTAATAAATTTTCGTTTTAATTAATTAATTAATAATTAATAATATATAAAATAATTTTTTAATAATTTTTTTATATAATTTTTTTACAAAATTTTCCTATTTGTCCATTCTTGTATTTAGGCTTAAAATTACTTAATCTCATCAATTTCTGTTGAAAATTTCCAATTAACTAACAAATATATTTATGCTAATTCTTAGCCATTTACCACCAATTTTGGAGCTTTACATAATTATCCTTGAATTTCCTTTAGAAAATAAGATAATATAACATACTCTTTGAGACCATATATTCACCTTTTTAAAAATAGCTATTTAATTTATCAGGGTATTACAGGACCACACATTGCGCCATCTCACACGCAAAGAAACCTCTTTCTTTGTATTACTTCTTAACTTCAAATTTTTGTTTTGGTGCTTTGAGGTATTCCGGCTATTATGCCTCCTCTCTAGTTGACGACAATGTGTCTGTTTGGTTAAAAAGGTGGGTATGGAGGGGAGGAGATAGAAGAACAGGTAGATTGTTGTTACCTTGATTGGTTTGATTGGTGGGGGTTACAGCTGGGAATTAGGGCCGGCCCGGCCCGACAGGGCCTGGGCCCAACAGGGCCGGCCCTACAGGGCCTGAAATAAGGAAAACATCTGTTTTTCAAAGCCCGGCCTGATAGTACCGGGGCAATGGGTCCGGCCCTACTGAGGCACGAAAATTACTATTCCAAATTTTAATTATTTTTTCTTCTTCTTCCTTTGATTTTTTTCAAAGAAATATAATTAGTAAATTACAACCATTAAAGTTCTAATCTATCAAATAAATGTTATCAACATTAATATCTAAACAATATAAATCATTTAACAAATAAACACATTTATTCATTCGTAATAAAAAAAACAAATAAACACAAAGAATATGTTTTTTTTCCTTTTTAAAAAAAAATATTAAACAAAGGAATTGCTTTATATATGCCCATGATAAAATGCCTTCCCCTCTCGTAATTTTGTGTGTGTATGCAGATTCCTTCGATTCAGGGCTGCGAGGGCGGCCCGAGGCCTACAGTGGCCGGTCAGCCGAGGCCTACGGGGCCGGCCCTAGGCCGCCCTGCAGGGCCAATTTCAAATTTCTGGCCTATTTTTCAAGCCCGAGCCCTACAGGGCCAGGGCTTTAACGGGCCGGCCCGATGGGCTTGGCCCGATTTCCCGGCTCTAGTGGGGGTGGAGGTGAGGGTTTTTAATTCTTCGTTGTTTGATTTAAGATGGGATGAGAAGGGAGAATGATGATAATTTACCATTCTACCCTAATATATTTAGTTATATTTTTATTTATATATTACGTAAATTAATTTACATCTTATCTAATTAATATAATAACAATTTTATTTATAATAATATATATTTGTTTCAAATTAATCTTACAATAATATATTGTTTAACTATAATATTATTTTTTATTTATAATAACATATTTTCATTTTAAAATAATTTCATATAATATATTTTATTATAAAATTAATATATTTTTTAAATATATTATTTTAAATTTTAAATTTAATAAAAATAATATATTTTCATTATGATTATGTTTTCATTTAAAATTATATTAACAAATTTTATAATTATAATATTTTTATTTTAAATCAATTTTATAATAATATTTTTTATTTTTAAAAATATAATTTTCAAATTAATTTAATAAAAATATTTTTTTACTTATAATAATATATTTTATTTAAACTAGTACGAGCATAGGTTATAATTATAATAATTTTTTATTCTTAAAGATATAATTTTTATATTAAATTAATTTTTAATAATATATTTTTATTTTATAATAAAATATTTTAATAATGACATCATATGCATTATTGGAATGTCAAATAGGTAAAGTGGTCACCACAATTTAGCTCCCATCCAAAACCCCCAATAGGTGTTGGAGGGGATCGGAGGGGATGGAAGCTTTGAGGTCCTCTCCCCTCCAAAATTTCAAACCAAATGAAGGGAGGGGCTTATTTTTCCTCCCTTCAACCAAATAAGCCGTTAGAGAGGAAAATTAGCAACTACAAAGTTTAAACCTTTGATAATTATCAAAAGATACAAACTGGTGTCCAACAAAGAAGTTTTGACGGTTATGGGTTTTCAACAACTTAAGGAATGACATTTTTTTTTAGGTCAAACTCTCTGGGTAATTTAGGGTTTAAGGTTAAGGATTTATGATTATGATGTGATGAGAGGGAATATAGGAGGTTTAACTAAGGACAAATCACATTTTTAAATTTATATTTTGGTGTTTGGTCTTCTTAAATAATTACAATATTTAATGTTCTCTCCAATTAATACCATTGAGCCATAAGGTTTTGGGTTTAGGTACTGGAACAACTTATAAGAACATACGTCGCACAAATGAATATATCTATTGTCTGGTTCAGCCTAATATTAGGGCCGGATATGATTTCTAACAATTGATTAATATGCATATATATCTCAAATTCCATTTTTCTACCAATGTTTTTAGATATAAAGAAGTTCTCACCATTTGGGTGAGAAAATGCCCTTAGGATTAAAGAATTTATTGGAAATTTTTCTCATGCTCGTTGAAAATTGATTGGAAAGTATGTTTAGTATAAAATGCTCCATTCAAATTTTAAAAAATAAACAAATTAATAATTTATACTTAACACAGGAAGTAACAGATATTGAAATCCAAGGAGCCAAAGAAATTCAAGACAAATGCCTAAGTAAATCTTGCCCCAAGAATTGTAAGTCAAGCTACAAGCTAGGAAAGAAAGCTGCTAAGATGATCAATAATGTAGATAATTTAGCAGCAAAGGGGAAAAGATATAGTAGTGAAAATTTCAAAATTGCTCACAGAAGACCACCCGAGCCAATTGAAATGCCTCTGGATGAAGTAGTGGGATTAGATTTGATGTTTAACAAGGTATGGAAGAGTATTGAAGAAGAGAATGTCGGCATCATTGGTTTATACGGGATGGGTGGGGTAGGGAAGACTACCCTTCTAAAGATAATTAACAATGAACTTGGGAAGAGAAGGCTAGGATTTAATTTTGTGATGTGGGTGGTGGTGTCAAAAGAGCCCAACTTGGATAGTATTATGGATACTATTAGAAAATTTATAAGGATCGGGGATGACATTTGGACTAAATGCAGTGATCAAGATCAAAAAGCAGCAAAGATATATGGAGTCCTTAAAGAAAAGAAATTTGTCTTATTATTGGATGACATATGGGATCGGTTGGACTTGAAATTAGTGGGAGTGCCACATCCAAAGGATACGAATTTTCAATCTAAAGTGTTATTCACAACACGATTAGAAAATGTGTGCGCAAAATGCAAGTTCAAAGAAAATTCAAAGTTGAAATTTTAAGAGAGAAAGAAGCACTTGAGTTGTTTTGTTCGAAAGTTGGTGAAGAAACTCTAAACTCACACCCAAACATTCCAAGGCTAGCAAAAAAGATGGCAAGGGAATGTAAAGGGCTACCCCTTGCATTGATTGTACTAGGAAGTAGCATGGCTGGAGTGAAGAGTGTTGAAGCTTGGGAACATTCAATAAACAACTTAACACATTCTTTGTTGACTGCACCAGATTTGGAGAAAAAAGTATATTCTATCCTCAAATATAGCTATGACAAATTGGATGCGGTACAAAAACGATGTTTCTTGTACTATGCATTATACCCAGAAGATTATGAGATTCTGGTTTCCGATCTCATTGATAAATGGATGTGGGAGGAATTTCTTTGTA